>JAFVLL020020848.1:0-19618 GCA_021397915.2 Tor tambroides | reverse complement strand
ATAGCATACTGTACAAACTGTATATTCTATCCCCCTACACTAACCCTACTCCTAAACCTACCCTTACAAAAATTGTTTTTTTTTCATAGAAAAAAGTCTCCCACAAGGAAAATGATTTCAGATATTGCCATCTTTGAGAAACATTTTGTTCCCATAACATAGGGTTTACCTGAACCACACACACACACACACACACACACACACACGTACAAAATAGTGGTTATCATCTAAGATAAATCACTTATAGTGCAAAAAAATAATTCATTACATTTGATTGCCCCTAAATTGCAAACAAGTTCTTTAGAAACTATATCTATTGAATCTATATCTATAGATATCTATAGCTGCACCAGATGATTCACTGATTATGTACCAATTGCTTGTGAAAATAGTATCAAAGCGAATAAAAAAAAAAACTATCATTTAAGTGACATTAAAACATGAAAATGATTTAAAAATGTGCAGATTGTGAGCCATGTTATCTCTGAGCATTTATAGTGACATCACATATAGAAATAAACCTGAAGTGACCAGAAGTCCCCAACTCTATACTCACAAACAAGTGTTTACCTGTTGACTGTTCCTGACTGCTTCATGTTCTGGTTTTCTGCACTGCATAGTGTTATCTTGTCCATGCTGAAAAAACCTATCATTTCCAACATAAACAATCTGAAACACACAAGATCAGGCAGTGAAACAAGCTCTCCAGACAAACAGAAGAGGGTCGTCAGAGGTCAAGACCCATTGCTCCACTTTCCGCACCTGCACAATTGACTCTCTACGGTCGAGTCACGTATGAGGAAACCAGAGAGATAAACTGACGGGAAAAACATCAATGGCTTCAGGTTCCATTCAAGATAACTCTATGCATAATCTATGATATGCATTCATGCACCACAGAAAATCATTTCAACAATTCATGAAAACAAGCAACAATTACATATAAGCATCATAAACATTTAAAAACTAACCCAAAATGACAAGCAAACAGGTTCTACAAATATGCAAGGCAAGACACACCACATCCGTCACAATCTCCCATAATTCCACTGGTTTATTGACACACTCACAGACAGAACATTCCTGAACACCCCTGCATCAGAACACAGTGCATGAGAAATTCAATCAGTATCAAAAACACACAAGCAGCTCGGCCCGCCAAATCACCAATATGTTTTGCATAGGAAAGTATTTAGCACACTTTTGAACAAAAAAATACAGACATTTATACTTTTTTTTTTTTTTTTTTTGCAGTCGCTGGTTTTCATTTGATGCATTTTTTTTTTAAACAATCAACCTTTTTTGACATTTCATAATTACTTTAATTAGCCCCAAATATGATTTTTAGGATAGTAATAAATGCTTAAGGAATTACAGAAAAGTTAGAAATAATAGTTAAGATATGGCAAGCAATAAAAGTAAATGTAAAAAAACAACAAAAAAACCTATCGATGGATGGTTTTTGTAATACATTACAAGCACAGTCACTGGATCGTCCTCATTCTTCTGAGGTTATTTGTGGCATTCAACAGGTAAATATTCTAATATTCCAGTCAAAAACAGTCCTGTACTGTCAAACTACTCACATACAACATGCCATCAGAACTAGCTGTGTAAAAATAAATGCCTCTTCAGTGTAAACGTTCATCTTCATGCATGAACACAAACACACTCACATTTGAAGAGTCTCTACAACACGTCCAAAACTCTTTGTCCCAGCACACAAATTAATGATTATTCTACATTTTACTAAATTTTCAACAGTGTTCATCATGGGCGAATCACACAAAAACTGTCAAGAGACATTTTTTACCCCAAAACCAAAAAAATTAAAAATAAATTACAGACATTATGAAAGAATAAATGATATTTTTCTTATAGAATTTAGCTTGTTTTTTTTTCCATCCCCAAAGTATTATTAATAATTACTGTAATGAAAAACAAATATTATATATTATTATGATCAGGTTATTATTTATTGTGCTGACTTTAGTTAATGATTTAAATGGCCTTAATTGTCAAAAAAATCTTATTAGGCTTTACTATATGCATAAAAATTCATATTTATTATGATAATTAACTATATATGTATTTATAAATATAAATTCCATATTAAAATATATATTAAAACATTAATATTGTGTGTGTATATATATATATATATATATATATATATATTCAAACATTTTATTTAATTATTTCATTTATTTTATTTATTTTAATTATTAGTTACTTATAATTCTAATTCTGTTTTTGGGGTGAATGTGTCTTGACTTTTTCATGATATTCACCCTTATAAGCTTATTCTTGGTAGAACAGGATCAGCCTCAAACAAATTCATGTTTATTAAATTATGGCAACAAAAATACAAAAAAGTAATTTAAATCATTACTTGATGAATTTGTGCAGTTAGAGAACCAGATCCGTTGCATAACCCATAAACTGATTTCCAGTTTCCTGGAATGAAGCGAAATACTGAAGCTTTTCCTTTGTATTGGTCTGTGTAACTAGCGGTTAGCTGTGTTAGCATGATTCTGCTGTAAAACAGGCAGGAACATACAAACACAAACCCAAAACCAACAAAACAAAAATAGTTTTTGACTGAACAAACTTCCTAGAATTCTTCACGTTCTCCCGTGGAGGTAAAATCCTCTTCCTGTGCTTCTGACACAGTGTTTGTGGCGTCCCAAGTGTTTGGTGACTTAAAGTGCGTATCCTGTCACAGCTCACAGTATTAGCCACTAGAGAGACAGAAAGAGAGGGAAAGCGAGTGTGTGTTGGGTCAGGTCGACGCCACGGGCCGCAGCAACTCCAGCTGGGATTCCAGAGTAACTCGCTCCCGATGCACAACCTTATGAAGAAGAGAAAGAAACAGAGCTGTGATGATCTGAGATAAGCTAAGCTGACTCTATTCAATTAAACTCGATTTCATTTCATGATTTCCTTCAGGCCTGTATGATATCCTCCGCTCTTTCACAGTGAAAAACCTGAAGCCAACACGTAAGCGATGTGACCTACATTCATCCAAATCCCCATCTCCTCAAGCTTTTCTGAAAGCAAGAGCTTGATATTTACATGTTTTGAGTGTTGTGTGCACATGTAAAACTCACTGTCATCGTGACAAGGTGCTGCTATGTGGTTACAAACATCAAATATGAGCGATAGTACTAGCGTCGCTTGATTTAGCACTAATAAGCTGATCCTTAGTGTTGTCAGCAGACAGACATTTGTCATATGAGGAACACTACTGACTGCTGGGCAGAGTGACCTGAGGTCACGACCTTCAGATAACATCAAACAAAAGGATGAAAGCGGCTGGTCTGACACTCACTGATGTCTCTGGAACATTTACTGCTACCTGTCCTCATTTGTCATTAAAGTCCTGTATATCATGTATCTTCTAGAACAAACCAGACAGACACAGATACACAGTCTGATCAGACACCCATCAGGAGCATCTTCTCAAATATCTGCACTCGTCTGACTGCTTTGTGAAATATGTGTCAGATTCTTGCTGTATCAGTGTATCTGATACTCCTCCATACATGGTGTCAGTGCTCAATCTCACCAGACTTCATGCATTTCCACCATGAAATTTATAGGCAATACTGGATATTTTATTGTGCGTGCTCATTTCTCCTGTTTTTGCATTTATATTAGCCACCATGTAATGCTCACTTAAAGTTCATATTTAAAACACCAATAATTTAATAAAAGCTACACGTAATCTTTAGCAAATCTCAAAATCAATATGCATGTTTCATACTGAAAATGATAATCTTCTGAGGCTTAAATTCACTTGGAGCATTTAAAACAACTGATTTAGTGTTTTAATGCTTATTTATTTAGAAAAAAACAGTATCGAATTTAATACGAATAGGTGCATCTCTAACAACAATTACATCTTAAAATGCACAACATCTCACCTACACATTTATGCATTCGCAGAAATTTATTAATAAATATTTCGCAGAAATATTTTTGTCGTACTGCACGCTTTATTTTCACCAGACAATTGAAATAAAATTATTATATTGTCAGTTATATTTAAATAATGTCCAACCCTTACAGCAAAGCAAACTTTGATGAAATAAAGGTGCTAAATTTAATTTTAAAACTTAAAAATAAAAAATTGAATTTTATATTTACATTTAAATTTTTACATTTATATTTGCATTTAAATTTATATTTACATTTAATTATTTACTATATGCTGAGTAAATAAATGTAAAATTTAAAAAAAAAAAAAAAAATTACAATAACTTTTGCTACAGTTACGCCTGTCGGAGACTTTCGAAAATGCCGTTTTAGTTTGAAAACTCCAGGGTTGCGTTTCAGTGTAAAGGGACCAAAAGGGAAACTTTTGAAAACGATGGCATGGCTGCCCACATTCGCTCTGCGTATCCTTGACGATCATGTAAACAATAACATCATGCTCAATGAATGGTCAGGTGACATGCGTTTTCAGTCGTGTAGTGTGGACGAAGATCATTTCTGAAATGCAGTGAAGACACCAATGTAGACGAGGATCCTTTTTAAAACCAAAACACACTAGTGTAAACAGGGCCTAATGTTCTCAAAACTAGGAGTAAAGGTCCTTGCACACTGAGTCCAAAATTTTCGTACGCGTTTTTTCATATTCATCATCCTAAAAATTCTGTGTCACCCACAGAAACCTTTAATTAATCTGTTGTGAAAAAACTTGGCAAAACAACCATCCAATCCTGAAATTGTGTAGAGAGGAAGGAGAGTTCCACCTTAATTGTCAAAACACCTCTCAAAATGCTTGCTACGGATGGAAACACAGAAAATAGTACGCTATCCGAATTTTTTTTATGATGGACGATCATTTCGGAGGCAATGTGTAAACGTATTTATTTTTAATGTGCAAAAATTTCTGACGAGAATTTCGGACTCAGTGTGCAAGGTCCTTAAGACTAGAAAACAAACACTTCGTAATGCGAGAGTCGTAATATAGCGTGCAGTGGTTCACAGGTTAACAGTTCCCAGCATGCAGTGGAACCTGATCTGCACAAGGGCGTTTATGAGCAGCAGTCTAGTGTCTTTCAAATTTCATTTCCCTCACTTTGTTTCACTCTTTCTTTCTGCTCTCTTTGTCGATGGTAAAATGCATTTGCAAGCACATTCTGATGCTCATGAGAAACATCTCAGCCTCATTTCAAACACAACAGCTGCTGTAGGATCCACTATTTTAAAGAAGACAACTGCTTGAACCAGAGTCCAACCTTGCATTTTCAAAAAGCCGGCATGTGTACGTGTGTGTGTGTGTGTGTGTGTTCACTGAGCGGATCTCTGAATGATTTGAGGACTGCAACTCTAGACCATCTCCAGTCACTCAGTCCAAGCCGCCTGTGTTTATATATAAGAGCGGCATGCGTCCAGTACCAGACTAGAAGAGATATTTGATCGGTCTGGCTAGAGGTGTCGGAAATAGCATGTGCTGCCTATCCAGAAAACTATCCATGTGTGAACAGACAGCTTCAATCTCCAGATCCGATCATATGAGACTGCTAACATTTTAGGCATCAATGGACGCCATTTATTTATTAATGTCTTGCCTTCTTGGAATAACCATGTGCAAGAGCAGAAAAATTAAAGGGACAGTTCACCCAAAAATAAAATCTGTCATCATGTACGCACCCACATGTCGTTCCAAACCCGTATGACTTCCATTCTTCCAGTGAACGCAAAGGAGGGTGAGAAAATGATGACAGAATGTTAATTTTTTGAGTGAACTGTAAGTATAAGTGATAAATGTGTCAGTATGGTTGGTGCACCTTTAGCTGTTGCTGTAGTTCACTGTTGAGACGTGTCAGGACTGCGTTGGTTTCTCGGTTCTTCCTTATGGCCATCTGGATCTCCCTCTTCTGCTTGGGTGGAGGCCTGGAACACAACAGCAGATAATCATCACCTATATAGATGAGCTTTCAATGGTGTTCAATTCATGACCCCACTTGTTTAGCATTTGTAAATCACTGATACATGCTGTTTGTTTCCTGATGTGTTGTGTAAGAAGGGTGTTGTTGATATATTCATTTTAGGATTTATATTTATTATTAAATATTTAATAAATATATGATTATTATTATTATACACTTTTCTCATAAGCAAATATATGAATAAGTAAACTATAAGTAATCTTTAAGCTATAATATGTTATTTTAAATACCTATTGTAAACACTGCCATTTTTGAATATTTTATTTCATATTATATATTTAATAAATATATTATATACACAATAAAAATTATATATATTTTTTATTTTATTTTTTTACAATATTCATATTTGCTTACTTTTTTTCCTTCATTTTTCTAGGTAATCTTTAACCTATAGTATGTTTTTTGCTGTAAACACTGCTATTCTTTTATATTTAATATTTTACATTATTTCTATTATTAATACTGAATCTTTGCTTTTTTTCTAATTTACGTATTTGCTTGATCTTTTAATTTTATAAGTAATCTTTAAGCAATAATTTGTAATTGGCAATAGTTACTGAAAACTCTGCCATTCTTGCATAAATTAACAGTTTATATTATAGATTTAATACATTTTATATAATTACTGTTTTTTTCTATTATTATTATTATTATTGCAGTTTTATTTTTTCCAATTTATACATTTGCGTTTTGTCTTTTATTATACAATATATTTAACATATATTGTTAAATATAATAAAAAGCTATAATGCTATTTTCAATAGTTATTGTAAACACTGCCATTCTTATTTAATATTTTATATTATATATTTAAAACGTTTCACATTATTATCATTATTATTATTATATAATCTATCTTTAAGTTACAATAAGTTATTGTCAACAGTTAATGTAAATATTGCCATTCCCTATATAATATTTTATATTTAATACATTCAAATTGTTACTATTATTATTGCATTTTCTAATAAATTTCCTTAACTTTTTTACTTTTGTAAGTAATCTTTATGCTATAATATGCGATTGTAAACACTGCCATTAAAAAAAATAAGTACAAATATATGGACCTCTGTGTAGATTTGGTCAATGCTGCAGCAGAGTAGGGCATGGCCGAGGGGGGCGTGGCACTCTGACTTTCAGGGTGGAGCTTTCTTCGCACAGGCTTCTGAGGGGCGTGGCCTTGATGTATCACTGTAGAATCCTGATGAAGAGGTTTAAATGTTAAAAGCAGACCAAATCAAATCATCAAACATGCTCTAAACGTCAGTACACTGAAGCTGAGTAGAAGATGCTCTAGTTGATGATGGGGCTGAACATCTGTGAGATATGGGCTCCTTTTAAAGGGACTCAGATGAGGTGTTGGGTGCTTGTTAATGGGACAGGGTCAGCTCTTACCGATTTGGGAGGCTCCAGGTCCTCTGTGCTCAAACCTCCTCTCACGCTGCTCTCCTGCTGTAAGACAATGAGGAGAATGAGGTCAGAAAGCCTTCAATGTCAAAGTTTTCCAAAGCAATTTATAACATTAACCAAGACATCAACATATTTGTGAGGATCTTTCCCCATGCTGGGCTTCAAAAATGTCTCTTTTTTTTTTTTTATTTACACCACTGTTCAAAAAGATTTTTTTTTTCATGTTTTTGAAAGAAGTTTCTTATTTTCACCAAGGCTAATGAAATAAAAATATTGTGAAATATTCCAATTTGTTTTCTATTCGAATATATGTTAAAATGTACTTTATTCCTGTGATACAAAGCTGAATTCTCAGCATTATTACTCCAGTCTTCAGTGTCACATGATCCTTCAGAAATCATTCTAATATGTTGAATTGCTGCTCAAGAAACATTTCTTTATTAGTTATTAGTTCTATATTAGTTCTCTATTTCTTATTTTTTTGTGGAAACCATGATATGATTCTTTGATGAACAGAGAGATGAAAAGAGCAACATTTATTTGAACATAAAAACCTCTTACTTTTGATCAATTTTATTAATCTATGCTGATAAAAGTACTAATTTCTCAAATAAATAAATAGATATATAAAACAAAATTAAACAACAATTTTGAATGGTATTGTAAATAAATCCATAAAGGCCAATCAACAAACCAATTCATTACTGAAAGCATCTGTCACACTGAAAATGTAACATAAAATGAGTCTAAATGCATGCAGATGCATTTTGGGTTTAAGTTCAAATTAAAAATTTTGTGATCATTTCTTGTTTATACATCCCTGCATCCCCGTTTTACACATGCGTGTAATCAGGACATTTACATTTGAAATTTTAAGTGTATACAGAGAGAACTGAAGCTAATTTATCTGCATATTTCCTTAAAGGACATATGCCAGAATGTGCATTTTTGGATGAACTATCCCTTTAAGTCTGCATTTTCCCTTAGTCTCTCACACAGAGGAAGTGGGGAAAGAAAACATATAGATGTAGAAGTGAAGGCCACATGAAGGCCAATTCTTCCCTCACTCTTCAAAGTGAATTACACAGCTCTCCCTCAATGCTGTGCCGTGTGCGTTCATGGATCACTGAGGGCGTAACATCAATCTTGACCTTCTCAGTAAAGACTCTCCAGCTTACAACATCCCACTTACGCTGCTGTATTTCACACAAATGTGACTACTGTTCATTTAACCACTCGTGACTGGAACGGCCATAATTCCACGCCATCGTACTCCGTCGGTGTTTTTCAAACATTCAATCACTTCATAAAAAATGCAATGCGTTGGTTAAAAAGCACCTGCCGTCCAGGACTGCGGTCGCTGTGGCACAGGGAATCTGTTCTTTATGGCACAATGAAAAGTAATAGCAGAAACAGGCCGATTGTGAGGCTATAAATTTGTCTGAAAAGTCATAAAGCAATTTGATTTGCTGCGGTACGCAACTAGTTATTTCACTCGGCCAGCCGCACCCTCGGGAAAACACCGAAGAGTTACGAGCGTAATACAGCCGCGTGAAGGTATCGTCGCCTAGAAAACTCAGAAGGACTATTACATGGCAAAGGAGTATTAAATAAAAACAAGTGCTCCTTCGAATAGTACAAAACCTATGAAAAACGTGACCGAGCCGAAAACCTGCCTAGTATAAGCTGAGTGAGAGAAAAATAGGAAAAATGAAGTTTGATTAGTTGGATAGGGTCACATAGTCTAAACAGGTCAGTTAAAGCGGTTAAGCTTACAGTTATTTACAATAGCACCACCTGTTGTTTGTAGAATGTAATGAGCTGTGAATTCATTTCACATAATAATATAACACAAAATATTAGAGAGAATTAATTCTATTTACTAATGCAGAGGAGACTGAAAAGCGCAAAAAAGACAGAAATAAGCTTGCTTTTTCCTGCAGCTTTTTTTGCACTGGTATTTGTTCTTTTATAAATAATCAATTGATTTTTTTAAAAATAAAATAAAATCATTTTAAATTAAATTACATTAAAATGTTAGGAGACATCATTCATAATTCATTCCATTAGATTTTGCTAAGCCAATGACACAATAGTTTAAAAAGCATACAAATACAAGAGCATACTGAAAATTGAAGGTAAAACAATAAAAAACTACATTTAGATTTATTTTTAAATACTTTTTATCCTATATATAGTCATTCAATAATATTTTATTGAAAATAAAATTATTATTATTAAAATAGTACTAATACTCTCTCACAATCTTAGATTTATTTTAATAACTGCAAAAACAGAAAACTGAAGATAAAATTTCAAAAATGTTAAAAAGTCCATATAATTATAATAATTACTATAATTATAAGTTATAATTAAGATGTATTTTTTATTTAATCTTTTTATTCAATTTATTACAATAAACAAAATGTAAAAAAAATAAAAAAAATAAAAAAAAATAAAAAAGATATTTATTATTTTTATATTGTTTCCTGGAAAAACATTTCTGTCAAATCTGCACAGTCTTAAACCTAACCATAACCCTAACTACTACCTCTGGACAGGACAGAAATAATGATAGCCTGGTGTTACTAAAACTTTTTACTAACCCTAACTCTAATATCTGTTTGGATGATGGGGATATTACTACAGAAATACTGATTCAGAAACACCTAGATCCTACTTGGATAAATCACAGTAAGCATATAACTAATGCAACCAGTACATCATATTATAATAAATGAATAAATTATAATAAAGCGTTTCTGTAATGACAGGGACATAATATCACATCATAGTACTGAATACTGCATAAATATGCTCTCTGATCCGTCAGGACTCAGGAGAGATGATGATAATAGCGTGAGATGATGTGACTCAAGGTCAAACACGACTCTCTTGGTTCCTGCTCAGAAACATCTTAGCTCAGAGTTTAATTAAGCCTGAGCTCTTCCCCCTGACGGAAACTGAGAGATCTGAGATGTAAACGAGCGGAAAGCGAGTGATGGAGGCTGTTTTCTGAGACTGTGTTTCCATGACATGTGCCCTGAGCTCTGGATGAAACTCAGTAATGAACACCTCAGGGCTGCTGTGTTGTCATTATTTAACAGCAGATATCAAAATGCAATATGAATGTGAACCCAGATATAATTAATCACAGACTGTCAGGTCTAGTCCTAAAATGAGATCGTGTGTCATCGTTATAATGGAGAAGTAAAATTAGATGGTAGGTGAAGTCATGCAGGTAGATAAGCAAGACAATAATCTGTGTCAGAACTCGCCACTTACTGAAGGGAAAACATGTCTCAGCAAAGCACAGATGCTAGATTTATAGCAATCGTGACAAAGCATGAGAAATAATGTCACAGAAATAGTGCTCAATAAACCAAATGCACAGTAGACACGATTCATAACTGATTCCAACAAAGTTTGCAAATGTAAAAATGGCAAAAGCATAAAAATACAAAAAACATAGAAAATTTAAGATAAAACAATTTCAAAAACAAATTTTTGATTATTTTTTTTATTTTAGATTTATTTTCATTTTATTTTTATATAACTTTATTCAATATAATATAAATATTATATTAAATAATAATAATAATAATAAAATATCGCTATTATAATTATAATTTAATAAATTTATAATTTTACTATTATTCTCTTACCATCTTAGATTTATTTTATTAACTATAATAAAATACAAAAAAATTAAAGATAAAAATATTTCAAAGACTTTCAAAAGTCCATTATTATTTAGTTTTTTTTTTTGTTACATTTAAAATAAAATAAAATAAAATAAAATAAAATAAAAGTCCTATTTATTACTACTGTCTCACAATCTTGGAATATTTTAGATCACAAAAAGCATAGAAAAACTGAAGGTAAAACAATTCTAAAATTTAGATTTATTTTTATTTATTGTTTTTATTCAATACTCCTACATCATCAACAACAACAACAACAACAATAATAATAATAATAATAATAATAATTAAAAAATTCTATTTATGACCTATTCTTTCACAATCGTGGACGCATTTTAATATAAAAGCATACAGAAATTTTCAGGTAAAACAAGTCCATTACTATTAAATTATTATTATGATCATTATTATTATCAAATATAATAATAAAATATATTGACTTTATATTTTATAAAATAAAATATATTTACTGTTTATTACTATTATCTTGGATTTAGTTTAGAAATGCATGAAATATAAGTACCAAATATATGATTGCGATATTAGTGAATGTATGTGCCTATGTGCCCTTCAAAATGCAGTCTAGAAAGGCGACTTGCTGGATTTTAGAAACTCGTTTGTCAGATTGCACCTGATTAAGACACTGTTCTCTGTCCAACAATGACCTCATGAAACCCATAACTCACACGACTATGACGAATGAATTTCACACAGCGATCAAATTCCCTCTCACCGCTTTACAGAAGCCAAAAGTTAAAAGCATGAAGGGGTAAAAAGGCCATAAAGATGAAGGAAAGCTTGTGGTACGAGACGGTTAAACGGGCTTTTAGGGACTTCAGCTGAGTTATGAGTATTTGATCAAACCAGAATCCCTTCATATAGAGTCTACGGTCATATCTTCATATCTTATGTAAGTATTAGCTTTCATAGACAGGGCTTGAGCACAGATATTTGCAGGTGCCTTTGCTGTCAAAACAGTGTGTGTGTGTAATGTAAGCTGAGGTAAGAACGGCCCGCAGCGGGGAGCGTATGAGCTTGTGTAACGCTGATGAGTGTGTGTGTGTGTGTGTGTGTGTGTGTGTGTGTGTGTTTTCACTGGGCTCCTGTGGCTTTATACTCTTATTAAACTGTGGGAAACTGCCGTCTCTTCCCAGCCTGGAGCCACAGAAACATGAGAACACACACATCATGGACAGTAACACGGCTGCAGACATGTTCACACACGTCGAAAAGAGGAAGTTCAGACTCTTCAAAGAGGATACATAATTAATAACTGAGAGGGAAGCGTTGACAGACAGCAGGAAGAGTGTGTGTGCAAAATTTCATCTAACCTTACTAAACAGGCAGATTTGAGTTCATAGATCTAACGAGTTTTTTACAAAAACTGTGAGTTACATATATTTGTCTAGCAAAATATTTTGGGGCATTAAGAACTGTACAAACATGGTTGAGAGCCTGCATATAGTTCTTATAAATAGAATAAACAACCTAAGTTTTCTTAACTTTATAACACTGATTGAGCCATATATTAAATAATAATAAAAATAATAATAACAACAATTTTATAATAATAATAATAATAATAATTTTTATTACATTTTAAAATTACATTTAAAAAATAAAATTAAAAATCATAAATTAAAATTCATTCAAATGTCCTCATCCTTGCAGTTTTTAAAAAAAAATTTAAATACAATTTTTTTTAAAAAAGTCATTAAAAATTCATTCAAATCAATCAGAATTGATACATCTTCAGATTTTGAAATCTTTGATTTATTTTAATAAGTACTTAATTACAAAATTAATAATAATTTAAATTAAATGTTAGAAAGTAAAATCAATTCAATTCAAATGTCCTCATTCTTAATATACACAATTCATTCACTGTGAAAATGAAATTTAGTGTAAAAAAAATCTAATTAATGAAAAATGAATTCAAAACAGTCATAATTCTCTCACAATCTTGGATTTATTTGAATAAATACAAAAATACTTATAAACATCTTAATATGTACAAAACTGATGATAATTTAAATGAAATGTTAAAAATACAATTAATTAAAACGTCCTCATTGTTACTGTATAAAGTCTATTTATTATTAAATGAAATTTAGTGTTTAAAAAAATTATTCAAAATGAATTTAAATCAAGTCTCAACCCTATATTATTCCAGACGGATATTCTGTTTCAGTTGGAAATGTCACATCAGAAGTTACATTCGGTTCATGTTGATCCAATGATCCCACATCTGAGGTTCATAAACTCTGTGTTGTTTTAGGAGTGCTAGTAATGCCTTACTTGTAAGTAGGATCAATGTGAACATCTACTCACCTCCTCCCTAAACTTGCTGAAATCTGCAAAGTTTGGCTGCTGAACGGCCTTCTGGGAACTCTTCTCTGAGCCAGGGAGGAAGCTGAAGATCTGAGACATTGAATTAAGACACAAGTTATTATACAACACAGTAACAGAACAGTAAAGTACTAAAAAAACAGCTGATATAAACTGCACTTCAATTAAATTCTATATTAATGCGCCAAAAAATAGACCATCTTTGACCAGTAACAAACCAGCATAAGGTCAAGTTGAGAAGTTTGGAATATGAGAGCAGGTCAAACAGCTAATGACAAGCAAGCTAGAACCCAGCTACCATGCTTTAAAACACAGATCTCAGCTTAAACTTCCATCAGGAAATACTTCAAATGAGGAGATGCTGAGCGGTTCACCTGTGTAGCTGCTGGTCGTGGAGGGAGGGCTGGAGGAGGAGGCAACCAGCCACTTTTAGCACCTGAGAGAGGAAAAGATATTCAGAAAGTTACCAGAAAAACTTCCCAGCCACTCTAAAACTGCTACTACAAGTAAGGCTGATTACAACAAGACTCATAATAATGATCATCATTTCTTTTGGACAACTTATTTACTAAAATATTACATATACAGACAACTGAGAAGTAATCACACACACACTACTGTAGCAAAAATAAATCAATAAATAAATATTATTGAGAATATATATACTAATGTTTAACATTTCTGAGTAATTTATTTTTAATCTTTATTTATTTACTTTTATTTTTTTTGAAAGAAAAACATTTATTCAGCAAGGTTGCATTAACTGACAGTAAATCAAAAGTGTCAGTAAAGACAAAAGATTTCTATTTCAAATAAACATTTCTTTTGAACTTTCTATTCATCAAAGAATCCTTTAAAAATGTGTCAAGGTTTCCACAGAAAGATTTAGCATATTAGACTGATTTCTGAAGGATCATGTGACACTGAAGACTGGAGTAACGATGCTGAAAATTCAGCTTTGCATCACAGGAATAAATTACATTTTAAAACACATTCAAACAGAAAACAGTTATTTCAAATTGCAAGAATTTTTTTTACAGTACTACTGTTTTTAGTGTATTTTTGTTCAAATAAACGTAGCCTGTGAGTTCAATGCACTAACAATCAAGCCCAGGCCATTTTTGCAATTGTTTGCCTACAATGAAACTCATTGGGAATTTAAAGTATGATAAGAATTCAGCAATGGACTCTGTGGTAACAGCTTCAGTGCAAAATTGATTTATGAATATTTTATTCTTTTAAACATTTCTATGATTTAGACTGGACTCAGATTGTGTGTTCATGTGTCTCAAATCCTCACCTGTGAACACCACATTTGAACATTCAGAGCTGCAGCCGGTTGCAACAAACCTCTCAAACTAAAGCAAACCCTTAGTAATAATAAAAACTAACTGAGGGTTAACCTTAACTTACATGGTTTTTCACAACTGGGACCAGAACTGTATTTGACATCGGACAAGGCACAACTACAAACCACAAAGACCATTTGGTTTCCAATCAAATACTCTTCTTATCAAAAATTGGTAAGGTAGCGTATTATTCTTTCTTTGTGAACTTGCGGCTTCATACATTTTATGAATAAACTTTCAATATTTTCTCAGAGAGTCCTGTTACTGCATTTGCAAAAGCAGCAGTCAAAGTATCCGTACAGTTAGCGGTGCTTCAACGTCAAATGCGCCAATACAACTGTAGAACAGCCAATACGGCAATGAAACTCAAGTCAAATATCTACTTCAATTAAAATGAATGTAAGAAATGTAAGATATTTCAACGTCTGTACTTTGTAATCTCAGTATATGAAAGTCTGTTTGTGTGAACGGTTAAATACTCAAAGAATGTTGGGATGGGCGTGAACCTTGACCGCTCTGTTGGAAGAGCTTGTTGAGGTCGAGAGAGGAGGCGCGGGAGTGAGTCTTCTGGGGTCGAGGAGGAGGAGTGGGCGGCTCCTCCACCTTCTTCATGGCATCATCTATGGAGGTGCTGGAATACGACCTGTCAGTAAAACACAAATACAGACCTCTTTTACACTGGACACTGAGAAATACGTGACCCTGGACCACAAAACCAGTCTTAAGCAGCACGGGTATATTTGTAGCAATAGCCAAAAATACATTGTTTGGGTTAAAATGATCGATTTTTCTTTTATGTCAAAAATCATTAGGATATTAAGTAAGGATCATGTTCCATGAAGATATTTTGTAAATTTCCTATCGTAAATATATCAAAACTTAATTTTTGATTACTAATATGCACTGCTAAGAACTTCATTTGGACAACTTTAAAGGTGATTTTCTCAAGATTTAGATTTTTTTGCACCCTCAGATTCCAGATTTTCAAATAGTTGTATCTCGGCCAAATATTGTCCTATCATAAAAAACAAACAAAAAAAAAAAAACATACATCAGTGGAAAGCTTATTTATTCAGCTTTCAGATGTATAAATCTAAATTCAGAAAATTGAGATCACAAAACTAATCACTTTTAGTTTGTTAAAGTGTAAATATATGGGATTATTTTTGCTTTTTTTTCCAATAATTTTTTGATGCCACTGAAATGCAATGGTACAACAAGCCACATGATCTGAGAAATCATGTCAGTTTAAGTTTAATACTTAGTTTGTATAAATGTAATAATAATAATAATAATAAATTATAATTATTAAATAATAATAATTATAATTACAAGGGTTAAAATTGTATAATTATAATAATTTCTTAATACATTTAAATTTAAATAAACCTTGAAACCTGTAGTCAAACACTCTAATCAGTCATTCATAAAATACATAAACTACTGTTTAAAAATTTGCAATAAGTATATTTTTTCATGTTTTTGAAAGAACTGTCTTATGCTTATCAAGGCTGCATTTATTTGAACAAAATAAAGCAAAAACTGTAAAATTGTGACATATTATTGTAAAATTGAACTGCTTTATTTAAACATATTTTAGTTTTTTTTATTCCTGTGATGCAAAGCTGAATTTTCAGCATCATTACTCCAGTCTTCAGTGTCACACAATCCTTCAGAAATGCATCAAAAATCAAGCTTTTGCTTAAATTTAATGCATCCTTGTTGAATAAAAGTATGAATTTATTAAAAAAATAAATAAATAAATAAACCTTTGTGTAGCAGTAGTTTAAACAGGCTTTACCTGGGCCGTGTTCTTGACTTCATGTTTGCGTCAAGCTCTTGTGGAGAATCTGTAAAACATTTGTATGTTAAGTACAGTTACACAGTAAAAGTATTATTTCTGCAATAAAACTGACCAAACCCTAAATAAAACCTTATTTCATTTAAAAGCCAAACAAAAACATGATACTTGACCAAGAACACTAAAAAAAAACAAGTATTCTTCTGATATTTACCTGTCATCTACAAGAGAACAAAGCCACAACCTGAAGTTTTAAGCCGGTCCTAAACTGAACTGTTCTCCCTAGCCAAAAGATTTCACTTCTCAACAAAAACACTGAATCGTACCACTAAAACATCAAACACACTCAAGAGCATCGATACTATCCAAACAACAGGCCTTGAACACCTACAGCTGCAGTTAACACCTCAAACGGGCCTCTGTCTCCTATCCCATCATGCACTGGGGCATTGACGAAGACTCAGTATCAACTTTGATTCTCTTTTCTACCAACACTGGGGGAAAAAAGCATTTCATAAGAACCATATTGGAAGCAACGTTGCATTCAAACGGAAGTAATAAAGCGTAGGATTATTTGTGAACGCCCAGGGATCTGGGCACTTTAATAAATATGAGCTGTTATTGAATCAGAGCAGACTGCATGAAATATCAGAACAAAAGGTCAGCGCTGTGGATATAACGGGCTTTGTGTCCACACCCAGAGGCGCTGAGAGGTTTTACTTCATAACATCACACCCATCATGAGAGAAAATAACAAACAGGCCTCTGCTAGAATGATAAACTGGCTGAATGTGACTTCAACCTGATCCGATTTGCCAAGCAAGAGCAGCGGTTGGTCCGTTTTAATTATGATTCATCTCATCATGGGTCTATTAAAAGGATAATTTGGCTACGAAAATTCTGTCATGATTTACTCATGTTGTGGCAAACACAAACGACTTTCTTCTTTGGGTCACAAAAGTAGATGATTTGCAGATTGTTCATGCTGACCTTTTTTATACATAACACTCTTGAGCTCAAAAATGTACCAAAAAGTAGCCTTAATGATGGATTTGTTTCTGACAAGCACACAGCTTTTCACTTTACAAGATGTTAATTGATGGACTGGAGTGGTGTGGATTACTTGTGGTTTATTGTGATGTTTTTATCAGCTGTTTGGACTCTCATTCTGACGGCACCCATTCACTGCAGACCATCCATTGGTGAGCAAGTGATGTAATGCTAAAATTTCTCCAGATCTGTTCTGATGAAGAAACAAAGTCATCTACATCTTGGATGGACTGAAGGTGATTAAAAATTAATTAATTAAAGAAAAATTAATTAATTAATAGAAATGTTAAAAAAAAAATTAAAATTGAAAAACTAAAATTAAAAAGAAAACAATTCAAAATATTAATATATATTATAATAATAATATATACATAATACTAAAATAACACGTAATAAACTGAATCAGTCTTATTTATGGTTTGTTTGTATTGCTGTATTGGCTTTTCCTGCAGGTCTAGAATTCTCTATCAGGCTGAATTCTGCTGACAGAAATACAAAGAGTACAATAAGAGCAGCAAAATTACAATATCAGTAAGTTTACATTGCATTTGGAAATATGGAAGAGTGGCCCCAAAAATATTTGTGCACCGGAGATAATGAAGAAACTTAAGAAAATGTCACTGCACTGAATAATAAAATATCAAAGCAAGTGGCATTTGTCATTCACACTTTCCTATATTCAAAATACTGTGTAAGGTTAGTTACATCAGACAAAAAAAACAACGTTCCTGGTGTCATTGACTTCAAACCTGGTGCAGCATATCTTCATGTGCTAAATTTGAAAATAAGTGATCTTGTGATTCAGAGGGACGGAAGATTTTCAGCAAATAACAAGAAATGTTGGTCTGTTTTTGACATAAATCTGCTTTATTGCACCAGAGGACCTGGAATCTAGTGTACATGGGCTACTTTCATGAGATTTTTTCATACTGCATTTTTGTCCTTTTTTTTGACCTAGACAGCATCCATTCACTTGCACATATATGGAAAAGAGCACCTGGAACTTTCTGCTAAACATCTCTCTGTGTTACACAGAAGAAAAGTCATAGAGGTTGAACAAAATGAGAGTGAGTAAATGACCACAGAATTTTCATTGTTGCCTGAACACAGACGGCAGAGCGCACGTAAATTAGAGGCTTTGGTTGATTCGGTGTGGGTCAGGGGCGTGTGCGCGGCCCGCTGTGCCTGAGGACAGTGACTCACCTGGTTTTAAAGTGCTGACACGCTGTATTGGCTTTTCATGCGGGTCTGGAATTCTCTTTGGGCTGAATTCTGCTGACACAGCAATAAAACACACACACAATAAGAACAGTGAAATAAGACCATATACATAAGAATATCAATAAGTTTACAGGTTTTACTTCTGTGGAAAGTGTGGAAGAGTGGCCCCAAAAATATCTGCACACTGAAAAATATCTATCACTGCATTAAATTATAAAATATCAAAGCAAGTGCAGTTTTTTTAAAGCACAAACGCACTCACTTACAAAAATCACATTTTACTTTATTAATACAGACACTTCATTTGATATTTTGTATATTATGTAATGATTTATAGGTGCCTATAAATAATAGGCATTATTATTAAGACATTTTTAGGTGTCCAAATATTTTTTTGAGCCACTGTAAAAAACATTAGCTATATTTTTCCTTTAATCATTTTTATGCTTATTGATGGCTGTCTCTGAAGTCATTACCCGGTTTCCTGCTTTCATCTCTCGCTTCCTGTTTAGCGGTCACACCTGGTCTAGAGGTCATCTGAAGGTCAACAGAACTCATTTCCTGTTTGGGAAAATGAAAAGTCAGCATAAAATGACTGATATGATGACATTTAGAGGTTTACTCGGATATAAGGGCTGGACTAGATAGATGTTGACTTATGAGAACTCATATGAGACTCATTAGCACCCTCTGCCTTCAGATAAACAGACATTCTCAGAGAGAGAGTTTTACACACACACACACACACACACATACATACATACATATATA
>JAFVLL020020847.1:0-28078 GCA_021397915.2 Tor tambroides | reverse complement strand
GCACGTCTATCAGCGGTAGTTTAGTTAAAATCGACGGACAAAAAGAGTCTTTAGTCAAAAAATGGCACATAAACGGCTAAACTTTTATTCACTCCTGCAAGACGACAGAATGTTGCTATGGTTACAAATGCGGGAGTGACTGCTGTTCCGTACACACATGGAACAATAATTTACGGGACTCACTCCCGCATTTAAATGTGGTTGTCACTCATGAAACTTGTACGTGGCCTTTTTCGGGAGTTAATGCGGATGTCGAATGCGGTTGTCACTCCCGTATTTTAGTGAATTATGTGTGTACAGAACACATAAGGAATAAAAGGTGAACTGACAACCGAATTTAACTGCAGTGTGTACGTGGCCATAGAGTAATTAGACACTTTCTACTGTTAAACGTTAGTGGATCATGTTCATTGTTAATCCCCCAAAAACCATGTATGTATATATTTTTATTTGGAACAACACAAGTAAATAATCATGACATTTTAACTGTGTGCATATAAAAATCTGTACAAAAATAACAAGTAACAAAGTCAAATATTAACAAATTGCAGTGTATAAGTGCAAATAAAAAAAGAATCAAATTATTACATCTTATTGCTAACAATAACACACAATTAAATCTACCTTGCACAAATCCTGTATTACACGAATAGAATAACACATTTATAAAGAAAATAGCACAAATATTACATTACTGCACTTCAAACCAGGAAAACCTGGAAAAAATCTAACAAGACATATACACAGAATTATGAATGAATTGTGGTTGTTTCATAGCATTTAGTGACTAGTTTTATTAATTGCATTAGAGGGAAGACAGAAAGTTAGAGGAAAGACATTTGACAGATATACAGTGATATAATTGATGTTTATTGTATCCTCATTTGGAACATTAGCCATATGGTCGCCTTTAAATTAACACACGTCTAATTAAGACGTTGCCATTAGTGTATTAAAATAGCTTCCAATGTAAAAAAAAAAATAATAATAATAATAATAATAAAAACTTTCGCTGTTCAGAACATCAGACTCCTTTGTAGTTCTCACTTCATGTTAATTTGTTCAAAGGAAGGATATTTTCTGCACACAAAGTATGAAAAACACATTGACTTTTTGTGTCAAGCTTTCCATTTTAATCACAGAGCACAAAAGAGGTCAATCACATCCAGCAACTGAACACAACCGAAAAGCATTTTTCTTTCTCTACTTAATTTTTATTTCAAATGCTTAAGAAATATTATGTTTTTACTTGGCCTGTTAATTCAACATGTTAATACAATTAAGTAAATCAGTGAGGTTTAATAAATATTTGACACAAAATAAAGATGGTCTAAAGTAACTTTGGCAAAAAGTTAAGTTTTTGTTTGTTGCAATACTTATCTTGGTCTTAACACCACCACGTAGGCCTAATTTATTTGCTTGCAATGTTATGTTTTAATTAATTGACTTATCCCTTTTCTGAGAAGGAGAGAGAATGTTACAGCATTTTCAGTCTAGCAAAAGGTCGTATCCAGTCCTCTTGTTGGAGACCCTTATTCGACACTGCAAGAGGCCAGGAGGTTTGATCTTTGAGAAAACGAGTCCCAAAGTGATTCTTACAACTCTGCTGCTTCTAGCAGCAACAGTTTCAGCACAAACTTGCAGGGCAAGCAATCTCAGATGTCTAGACCCTTATTCTTACAAGTTGTGAAGAATTGTTGTGATCAGAAATCTTGTGAGGTTTGTTGACTGAGGGAAGAGCTGCACACAACATGACTGAGGAGAGATTGGATTTCCACCCACCAGCTCGCAGAGCATTTTGGCAGTATCTTTGTGAAAGCAAATCAAATATTTCAGTGTGTTTGGGTTACAGTATGTGTGTGCATGTTTAAGTAGAGATGTGTAGGTGTGTGAGCGTGAGGCTATCAGTAATGCAGTCGTATACCTGAATGACAGAGACAGATTGTGTTTATGGTTCCTGAATGACCTTCTGACCGCATTCTATAGAGCAGGACTGTCAATTCCGACCTGTCAATCATTTTTAATGCTGTCCTCCAATTGATTTTGATGACATCGAACGTGAATTCAAAAGCACTCAGTGGCATATAGTTAGCAACACACTGCCTGATCCAGTATTTGTGCTTTTTCTGGTCATACTTCAGATATCCTAGTTTCAAATAAATTTAATAATGTGTCATCCAGTCAAATAAATGTATGCATAATGTGTTTGTATGCTTTATATGCACACCTGCTAGAATAAATCTGCTCACTTCACATCAGTGTTAATTTAGCACCATTTACTAAAATAATCTTTGTTTTAGTAATTTTTTGTGATTTTTGAATTCGTTTTTGTATGTTTTTGCTGTTGTTGTTGGTATAAATATGTTTATTTTACATTTATGCATTTGGCAGATTTTAGTATATTTAGTTATACTTAAACTAAACAAAAATGAAAAAAGATGCCTTGGCAGCTAGCTGAAATAAAATAAATTTAATATTAAAATACATTTTTTAAAATACATATTTTTTATTTTTTTATTTATTTTTTGTTAACAATAATAACCCTGCTTCACATGAGCAGAAAGAGAAAAAGAAGTTCAGAGGAAGAACAACATATTTTCCACTTATTGGCTGCATGGCTGCTGCAGGATGGTGATAATAAAGATAAGAAAGGGAGAGAAAGAGAGTGAGGCAGTAATTATAAGAGAATTAAATAGAGGAGAGTGAGCTCCAGACAGATTAAGGCTGACTGTCAGAACAGAAGGAGAGCGCAAATAACAGGATCTCTCACTGCCATCTTCAGCTTAATCTTGATTTTTCTCCCCCAGTATGTTTATTGTGTCATACTAATATAATATGCCAGAACAAATATAATAAAACACATCAGACTCTAAGATCTGATTGGATGAGCTGCATCATTGTAAATAACCGCCTAGACCTGTGACCACAGATCAGATATTAATATACCTAGTCTGGTCACCATAATAAGCCTACAGTCAGGCTAATTAAACAACACCAAATGAGAAAGAGTGCTGTTGTACTGAATATCAGCACAGCTGAGATTTGGCTGTTGTCAGAACAACAGCACAATTGGGGGAGTGTTGCGTACTTAGCATATTGCATACTTAGCCTGACTAATGTTGCTTTTATAAATGTTGTATAAATGTTAATACTGAAAAATATGTTTTTTTTTATTACCTATTAATATGGTTTTCTCTTTTAAAACTGTTATGAACTGTTACTTCAAATTGTTATTTTTTTAATGAACAAATAACAACAATTAATAATAATAAATAGTAATAAATATATTTATTTAATTTGGTGTCATTTATAATATTGCTTTATATTATATTATATTATATTATATTATATTATATTATATTATATTATTATTATATTATATTATTCAAGCGTTTTGACTCCAAGGGCCCTCAATGTCCACAACAATATTCAAAGGCCCCATAGTTTTTGTGTCTATATAATACATTTGTTGATATATTATAAATAAATGAATAAATAAATTATATATATATATATATATATATATATATATACAGTGTCTTGCAGAAGTATTCAAACCCCTTCATTTTTTTTCACATTTTGTTATGTTGCAGCCTTATGTTAAACTGCATTAAATTACCTTTTTTCCACATCAGTCTACACTCCATACACCATAGCAAAGCAAAAACAGAACTGTCACAACTTTGTAAATTTATAAAAAAATAAAATAAAAAAAAATCTGAAATAAGTACATTGCAAAAGTATTCAAACCCTTAATTCAGTACTTAGCTGAAGCACCTTTATAGCCTCAAGTCTTTTTTGTTTGATCCGACAAGCTTTTCTCATCAGCATTTGGCAATTATCTGCCATTCTTCACCTCACCTGTTCACTTCTCAAGCTCTGTCGGGTTGGATGGGGGCAGATGCACAATTTCAGATTTCTCCAGAAATATTTGATTGGGTTCAAGCCCAGGCCGTGGCTGGACCACTCAAGGACATTCACAGAGTTGTCTATAAGCCACTCTTGCTGTGTGTTTAGGGTCATTGTCCTGTTGGAAGGTAACCTTCTGCCCAGTTCCTGAGGTTCTGAAATGCTCTGGACTGGGTTTTCATTAAGGCCATCTCTATATTTTGGTGCACTGAGTCATTGTCCTGTTGGAAGAGGTAAACACTGTGCCAGTCTGAGGTTCACAAGAATGCTCTGGACTGGGTTTTCATTAAAGCCATCTCCTGTTGGTGCTAGGCTTTTCTTCTACTCTGATAGGTTCCTCAGTCTCTGCTTACTGAAAAACAGCCCCACAGCATTCAGGCTGCTACAACTACTTCCTTGCCCAGAGGATGAGCCTCTGCAGGTGATGAGCAGAGCCTGTTTCCATCAAACCTTGGTCTTAGAGTTGAGGTTCATCAATGCTCAGAGACTGGAGTTTCATCAGAAGTCTGAGGGTCCTTTAGGTGCTTTTTTTTTTTGCTAATTCCAAGTGGGTTTTGTGTGTCTTCACTGAGGAGACGTTTGAGTCTGGCCACACTGATGTTAAGCCCAGATCAGTGGAGTGTTGCAGTGATGTTTGTCCTTCTGTAGGTTTCTCCCATCTGCATATATGATCATGGAGCTCAACTAGAGTGACCATCAGGTTCTTGGTCACCAGTCTAGATAAGGCCCTTCTCCATCAGTTGCTCAGTTTGGCCAGGAGGCCAGCTCTAGGAAGAGTCCTAGTTGTTTCAAATGTCTTCCATTATGGATAATGAAGGGCTACACGATTCTGTGAACCTTCAATGAAGCAAATTTTTTTCTGAACTCTTTCCCAGATGTGTGGCTTGACGCAAACCTGTTTCTGAGCTCTACAGGCAGTTCTTTTGACCTCAGGGCTTGGTTTTTGCTCTGATATGCATTTTCAGCTGTTAGACCTTTTATTAAGATATGTGTGCTGTTCCAAATCATACCCATTCAATTGAATTTGCCACAGGTTAACTTCACTCAAAGTGTAGTAACATCTACAAGCAATATGAATGCTCCTGAGCTAAATTTCAACTGTCCCAGATAAGGGTTTGAATACTTATGCAATGGAATCATTTAAGTTTTTTATGTATAATAAATTTGCAAAGATGTTAAAAAACTGTTATTTGCTTTGTCATTATGGTGTGTGGAGTGTAGATTGTTGTGGAAAAAAAGTAATTTAAAGCGGTTTAACATAAGGCTGCAACAAAGGTTTGAATACTTCTGCAAGGCACTGTATATATATATATATATATATATATATATATATATACACATACAGTATAACAGTAATACTGATGGTTGTGGATATGCTCATGAATGATTGCTGACTGGTGATTGTTTTCAACAGTAGCCCCACCCACTTTTTGCCACTTGTGTGTGCATTTGGTGTATGAGTATATGTGGTGTATGAGTATGAGTATGTGTGTGTATGTAAATCAGTCTCAGCATTTTTTCAAGGTTAACATTGACAGTAACAATTTATGAAAATGAAATTGAACAAATGTAAAGCAAGATGTCTTTGTATGGATTTTTTTAATGAGCAGATTCTAATGTTTTCTGAAATGTTGTGTTTATGTTTGTGTCCACAGGTTTGATTACCAAGAGCTGCTACACAACTCCAGTTTTTGCCTTGTTCCTCGGGGCAGGCGGCTCGGGTCCTTCCGTTTTCTAGAGGCCCTGCAGGTTGGTGACTCTGAAGTTTGCTTGTCTAAAACTCTGTCACACCATGCTTCCTTTCATAACAGGTGTTTTTGATTGGTCTGAATGTTTTTAGGGCTCAGCCATTTGGAGCCCTGAGGTTGCACTATCCTGACGTAAAGGTTATTGATATTGACATTCTGTCATCTTTTCAAAAACACCCAGAGAAGATTCTTATATTGAAGAGGAGAGGTGAAGAGAACTATTAATAAACCTCTCTCGCTCACTCGCTCACCAGCTCTATCTCTCTCTCTCTCTCTCTCTGTGGTTATTCATTAGTTGTGTTCTCATTTTCTGCTGTCGGTTTAATCAGGAGAATCAAGTAATGATGCAGTCAAAAGTCCAGCAATTTCACATCTTATTTTCTTGTAGGAAAAATATACAGTCACACTTTATTTTAAGGTCCAGTTCTTGGTATCTTGCTATCAACAAACCATTAACTATGACTTTTGTTCAGTAAACTCCGAATGTGCTTATTAATAGTAAGGTAGTTGTTAAGTTTAGGTATTGGGTTGAATTAGGGATGTAGAATATGTGATTTACAAACACTAATAAACAGCCAATATGTTAATAAAGGCATGCTAATAAGCAACTAGTTAATAGTGAGAACTGGTCCCTATACTAAAGTGTTACCAAAAATACAGTTCATTGTCTCTACCAACATAACTTTTGAGCATTGTATTATATTTTGATGTTCGTAATACTAATTAAGCAATCATTTTAATCTAAGTTTGAGGTGTTGAGCTGTTGTGTGAACAGTAAGATTGTGAAAAGCAACCTACAAGTCAATAACACCTATGGGCAGTGATGCAGAACACATACATGAGATGAAACTTCAGCTGAATATATTAATAACTGGCTGCTATAATGTTGGAGCTGTCAGTGATGCACAGATGAACAGAGAGTTTGAATAATACATTCAGCATTATAAATAAATATTCATTTGGAACATTATAAAGTTAGCAGAAAATTTTGATAAATTCAGTGCATTCTGAGTAAATACAGTTTGTTTCCATTTAACAAATTTTGGTATGTGGTGTAAAATACTCAGATTTACTGAATATTCATAGAAAGAGAGCAAGAGTGTTGTTGTTTTTTTGTTTGTTTGTTTTTTTAGAAGTCTCTTCAGGCTGCATTTATTTGATCAAAATTACAATAAAAATAGTAATATTATAAAATATTAATTTGATAACTGTTCTCTATTTTGTTATTTTCAATATTTTATTTATTCCTGTGATGCAAAGCTGAATTTTCAGCATCATTACTCCAGTCTTCAGTCTCTGTGTCACATGATCTTTCAGAAATCATTTTAATATGCTAATTTGCTGCTTTAAAAAAAAAAATCCTATTATCAAAGTTATAAAATGGTTGTGCTGTGTAACATTTTTGTGGAAATTATGATTTTTTTTTCAGGATTTATGATAAGTAGGAAGTTCAAAAGAACAGCATTTATTTCAGTATTAAATTAACTGTAACAGTGTAAAAATCTTTACTGTCGCTATTAATTTAATAAAAAGATAACAAACACCTTTCAAGCAAAACATAACAAAAGCAAGATTTTAAATGATAAAAGAATAGACTTTAATAAAAAAAATAAATAAAAATAAAATCATGATAGTTGTCATGGCTGCAGGCAGGCGAGGAGAGGAGAGCGGATCTAAATGCAGCTTCGAGTTTATTTAGTTAAAATAACAAAGGTGACAACAAGGAATCCAACCAAAGAAGGCAAACACAACAGCAAAGACTGAAACTACCAATGAACAGCAATTGAGCAGGGTTTAAATACACAGTAACGAACCAAACTAGAGACAGGTGGGAAATATAATTAGCAATATGGCAAACAATGAAAACATACTGGAAATCTTGGAAAAACAAGAAACAGTGACTGCATCTGAATCATTGTCTACTAGAAGGAAGAAAAATCCTTAAATATGAAGAGAATGTGACAGTAGTAAAGCTCTGTGGTACTTTTTGTGTTGATTCATATGTATTATTAACAAGATTTGAAATGTAATTAAGATGTTAAAAAAGATATTTTTGTTAGTGACTATAGCTACAGTATTTATAGCACTTGAATGATGTGTTACTTCATTTCTGAAAAGCATCTGATAATTATGAAGGTCACTTTATGAGAAATGTTCCATCCTCTAATAAGTAAAGAGTTGCATACAATCAGTAAGTGGATTACTAAAAATCTGCCCATTTGCTGCCACTGAAGACAGACGCTTCTCTGTCCCATCTTTAGCCTGTCAAAACCAATATTTGTCAGTCAGATATGTGAGGTAAAGACAGGGTGTTTGACTTTCCTCGGTATTTTTCACATCTCTCCAGCAGTTGTGTGAGGCAGTGGCTCCCTGTGTTGCGCTCTCTGATGGGAGCACTTTGAAAAGAGACATCAAAAGGCTTTTAGATGCTGGTGCATGTGGGGCAGTCCTTCTGTTGTCAACCATCTCCATTTAAACATGGAGGAAGTGGAGTCAGGACTGTGTGTGTGTGTGTGTGTGTGTGTGTGTGTGTGTGTGTGTGTGTGTGTGTGTGTGTGTGTGTGTGTGTGTGTTTGTGTGTGTGGAAGGAAGGAAGGAAGGAAGGAAGGAAGGAAGGAAGGAAGGAAGGAAGGAAGGAAGGTGTCTGTGTGAAAGGTCAGGTGGGATTACCAAAGCTGTGGTCTCTGCTTCACTCCTGATATCAGGCGCAAACCTCCTTAAGTCTTCCATATGACTGTTACCTTTGAATGCTGGACGGTGAGGTGCGGTCTGGAATTTATAGAGAGTTTCATCCAAAATACTACCTGCCTCCCTGAAGACCAGTTTTACAAATCTATAATTTTAATGGTGCAGAAAGTTACTGTTTTCATAATTCATATTTTTGATATAAATATATTCTAAAGTTTTTTTTTCTTCCGAAGGATTCAAATCATCTAAATCATCTATTTTCTTTTCTTGAATTCACCAAATGTTAATCTTTTTTTTCTTTTTTTTAATACTGAAAATAGAAAAACAAGTAAAAGGGTGCCTTTTCATTTTTAAATAAAAAAAATAAAAAAATAAATAAAGATTCGTCTAAATCATCTATCATGTTGGTTATTATTGTGGTGTCAACAATTCAGTCTTACTAAACATCATAATTCTGTATTGTTTTTTGCTTTTTATTTTGTTTTGTTTTTTGTTTTGTTTTGTTTTGTTTTTTGTTTTGTTTTATTTTGTTAACCAAATTCAGATTTTAGGTGAATCTGTTAATCTTCTTTTATTATTATTATTAATACTGAAAATAGAAAAACAAGTAAAAGGGCGTCTTTTCATTTTTAAATTTTTTCATAACCGAAAAATAAACATTTGTCTTGATTTTTTTTATTTTTGCATTCACAAGTAGAAATTTGCTTGGACATTCAATCTCTACATGTGGGTGGGAATAAATGCCCCTTTTTGCACAGATCAAACTCAGTTCTAGTGTCATATTTCATTCATATCATATTGCACATGGTAAAGTTTCAATAAAAAGTTGTTTTTTTTTAACAAAAAGTTAATAATGTTTTAAAGTTGATATTTTTATTACACTTCTCTCTGGAATACTTGATTGGTCATTGGCATTGACTGGTCATATCAAATATTTCTAATTAGTGACTTTTGCTTATGTCAGCGCTGTAATGGGATTTTATATATATTGTATACACTGTATATATACACTGTTAGGTTTACTGATCATGTTATTATTAATAACCTTGCATCCAAATAAACATTCTTGAAAGCAAAAGTGGACGTCATTCACATAATACTTAATTACAGTAATCAAAGGCAGTTGTTTAGCCAACAGTGTTATTACACTGACCATTGCAGTAGTGTACTATAAATGTGTGTCATATTAAAACACTATAACAATGTGAGACTGACTTTTTTTTCCTTTTGAGGAAAAAAAGTACAAAAGTACATCTGGAGGAACGTGTTTTCCTTCAATTGTCCTTCATCTTTTTAAATAAAGGAGTTCAGTGTGCTACGAAAACATACTGTACTGTTCAGAAAAATAAATAAATAAATAAATAAACTATAACAATTCTACACTATAATCAGAATAACATGGACATAGGAAATGCACTTCAACTCTTAAATACCAGAGGAAGATATTATTATACCAGGCATATAAATGAAAAAAAGTAGCCAAACATTATGCAGTTTATGATTTTTCACATTTAAAAGTCGTAGCTTAGTTTAATTTTTTAAAAATATCCCTAATCATGTCAGTCTGACCTTAGTCAGTCAGTTCTAAATTTCAGCACATGTTGATTTGAGATTCTGTCACAATGTCATATTGGCATCAACATAAAGTTTACCATAAAATTATGTGACTGTTGTGGTGCAAGAACCTATAACTAACACCATAAAGTTACATTTATTTAAACGAACGAATTAACGAACGTTATTTATCTACCTTTATTGAAGGAATAGTCTAGCCAAAAATATAAATTCTGTCATGTAGTTTCAAACCTGTATGACTTTCTGTTTTCTGTGGAGCACAAAAAAGATTTTTTTGAAGAATATTGGTAACCACAGTTTCAGTTTCTATTGACTTCCACTGTATTTTTTTTTTACCATACAATGGAGTCAATGAGAACCAAAAAAATATTCAGTTACACTTTACTTAAAGCCTTTATGCATAATGCATTATAATTATTCATAATGTGCGTTGTTATACATTATATCTTGTCATAAATAATTATAACCAAATTTAAAATGCATAGTGTACAGAGGTGGGTAGTAACGAGTTACATTTACATTGTTACATTTACGTGAGGAATTTTTTTGGGTTACTAATACTTTTAGAGTATATTTAAAGATGGGTACTTTTACTCAAGTACATTTTTAGTGGAAAAAAAAAACGGTAATTTTACTTCGTTACTGTGGGTGACGCTCCTCTCGTTACTTTATCTTAATGCAATACAGGTTAAAAATGCTTCAATTAATTCCAAACACGCCGTCTAATTTTCCTCTGGACAATGAGCGCCCATCTGGGCCCCCTGCACATGATCACGAGTGAACTTACTATTGAGAACGAAAAACATTCATTGTACTGATCTAGCATTAAATATTGCCAAACAAACCATTTAGCTCAAAGGACCACTAATCTATACAACAGAAATTAACAGGATCCACCTATTTTTATGTTTTTTATTTTGCCATTATAGTATATCACATTAAAAAAACGCTGGATGGAAACGCCAAGATGCGCATAAATTCTACAAAAATGCGCGTAAAAAACATATGCGCTCAACTAAGTAGGTTAAATTCTTATCCGGTAAGAAAACATGCACATAAACTATGATGGAAACACTTTTACCGAATAAATTCCTTAATGAGCATCAACTGGGACAGCTGCTTCGTTATAATTAACTCCCAGATTTGCATTCCCAAACCGCAGGCTCCGAAAATAAGATAATGACCGCGTTTCGCCTGTGTGCTCTGAAGCTTGTAAATGATTTTATACAAAAATATCATATAGCCTAGCGTAGCATATGGTGTAGCATGATAGCTTATAGATAAATCGTATATGACAGTGCCTAGGTTAAAATAGCCTACGTGATTCCTTATGAAAATCTCCTTTTGCTCAGCTGCGCATGCATGCGATCTTAACAGATATGTCTGTAAACGCTGCAAAAACACGCTGTAAACAGAAACCTTTTTTTTTTTTAATCTGTTTTAATATAGAACTTTATTCAAGTTATAAAGTTATATATTTAATTAATATAGAACTCCTATTTAAGTTATTTAAATTTGTTTACATTTTGCAGAACAGACGGAAAACGTTTTCACTCTTCTCCGTGTCAGAGGTTATATACATATATACGTATATAATACATAATTAATATACTTTAAAATATAATGCAAATCTACTTAGTTTTTAGTAGTGTTTTATCCAATACTTTTTTTACTCTTACTCAGGTAACTATTCAGACTATTACTTTTATTTGAGTAAATATTTCTATAAGTACTTTTACTTGAGTACAGTTTTTGGGTACTCTACCCACCTCTGATAGTGTAACAATGAATTGATAAGTGTTATAATGTATTAACTGTAGTTACAATTATTCATGAGATTGTACAATGCATTACAAGGTGCATTACAAGGCATAATTAAAGTATTATAACAACTTTTAAAATGCTTTATACATAAAGGCTTTAAGTAAAGTGTTACCACATCATGTTTTGTGTTCCACTGAGGGTGAGCAAATTCTGACAGATTTTTCATTTTCGAGTGGACTATACTTTTAATGTTAGTACAGTTACAGCTGTTGATTGTTGAAGTTAGCTCAGGTCCATTCAATTTTATGAATGGATACAACTTTAGAGTCTGTTAGAATCTAGCTATTGGCAAATGAAAAAAGTCCATGGTAGAAATGACATTGTTTCAAGGTGTCAGTGTACATTTTGACAACAGTTTATCGATTGAAATGAAGACTGTGAAAGTGTTGGACAGTTGTTGGTGGCAGTTGTGTAGAAGGCTGTGGATTTGATATGGGTGTGTGTGTGTGTATGTGTGTGTGTGTGTGTGTGTGGGTGGGTGTATGTGTGTACCTGGTATTCATCACGTTATGGGGACCAAATGTCCCCACAAGGATAGTAATACCAGTAAATTTTGACCTTGCTTATAAATCATACAGAATGAAGTTTTTTGAAAATCTAAAAATGCAGAAAGTTTCCTGTAAGGGGTAGGTTTAGGTGTAGGGTTGGTGTAGGGCGATAGAAAATACAGTTTATACAGTATAAAAACCATTACACCTATGGAATGTCCCCATAAAACATGGAAACACAACGTGTGTGTGTGTGTGTGTGTGTGTGTGTGTGTGTGTGTGTGTGTGTGTGTGTGTGTCTGTTTTGCAGGCGGCCTGTATTCCTGTGCTGCTGAGTAACGGATGGGAGCTGCCCTTCTCAGAGGTCATTGACTGGAGTAAAGCTGCCATCATTGGAGATGAGAGATTATTACTGCAGGTACACACACATATTCACATCAGACTATCAGTGCACTATCCCCCCAAGACACTAACAAACACATAGTCTTCTTTATAATAATGTAATCGTACAGTAATGGGACCACATTACTGTGTAATCGGTTTTAAACCCTCCATCATTCTTCTTAACAGCAGACTGAAAATCCTGCTTTTTTTCCCACATTTTTCTAAAATGACCACTCACATCACTGAGAGCTTTAATTAAAAGCTGCTGAAATTCTCATGAGGGAAAAAAAGAAGCAATGAATCCCAAGAGGTTCTAAGAGTGGTTTTAAAAAATTATATCACACTTTTCCCCAAGCTCTTAATCAAGCCAATTCACTATGTTCCCAAATTACAGAAGGAGAAATTAGCCTCCATTTGTAGAGACAATTGATATTTTCATATTTAAGCATGACACAATTCATTCGTTCTCTTCTAATTTTTAAAAATATCTGACTTTTAAAATTTTGCTGGTGGCATCGAATGCAGTAATGAATGACATTTTAGATTCTCTCCCTCTCACACACACTCAAATACCCACATTTCACCACTGACTGCAATGTTTTATTAACCCATTCATTTAATAAATAATAGAATAAATAATAGAAAATAAATTTAGGGCAAACATTTTCAGGACACCAAAATACAAAGCTACATCCTTCTTAAAATTATTTTCATAGAGACCCATTTATGTTGTATAAGAAAAAAATATATATTAAGCTCCATATTGTAAAGAGAACTTTTCAAAATTGAATAATTGACCCTTATATTGTCATACTGTACTAATGCCAAAGTAAATTATTAAAATATTAGAATGTTTGAAATTGACAGTGTGTCTTTTTCAATCTGCTATTCATATTAGATTTATAAACCTGTAACGTTCGGCCCTATGGGTCGAATTTACAATTGTTAAAATGGGGTCAGATTGTACTGTGTGAGAGCTTTGAGTGTTTAAAAAGATGAGACGGACAACAATGTTAAAAGTGAAAATCAATGTGTATTTACAATATTCACAAGGGACCTAAAACAACACAGCAAAACTAGAAATCCGAGGCTGTTAAAAGCACAGAGTCTTTCAGTTCTATACCATTAAAACAGTCCTTAAGAAATCCAGCATGCTGTAAGGCCCAATGTGAATGTCAGAAGTCTATGTAACACTCGGCCTTATAGGAAGATGTTACAATGATTAAAAGGGGTCAGATTATATTGTGTGAGGTAAAATAAGTGTTTTTAAAAAGATGAGACAAACGGCAAAAGTAGAATGAATAAATACACATTCACATTGCTGTAAAAACCGTTCATCATTAAAACCAGTAGATGTGTTAAAAGAAGCAGCATTATTTTGTTTAGTCGTCATCTTAAAAACACTTCTCTCAACACAGCATTTAAAATCTTTTCACGTTCCCCGTACGGGCCACCATATGTAACGATCGGCCTTATCGGCCGAATTACATGGGTTTAAAATGGGGTCAGATTAAACTGTGTGAAGTAAAATAAGTGTTTTAAAAGATTAGACAACGACAAAATTAGAAGGTATATAAATAGTGTATTTACAGTATTTACATTGGAACTTACAACATGCTGGATTTCTTAAGGACTCTTTTAATGGTATGAAACTGAAAGACTCTGTACTTTTAACAGCCTGGGATCTCTAGTTTTATTGTGTTGTTTTAAGTTCCTTGTGAATACTGTAAATACAATATTTCTACCTTTTACTTTTGTCATTGTCTCATCTTTTAAAACACTTATTTTACTGTACCTCACACGGTTTAATCTGACCCCATTTTAAATCCATGTAATTCGGCCAATAAGGCTGATCGTTACAAACCTTCTTAGATAGATAGATAGATAGATAGATAGATAGATAGATAGATAGATAGATAGATAGATAGATAGAAAAAACAGATTTGTCCTTGTATTACTTATAAAACTCTAATTACTTATAATTTGGTTGATGTGTTAAAAGATGTTGTGTTTAATAGCATCTTTAAAACTCCATGGAGTCCCTGAACCCTAGTTTGAAAACCTTTTGTATATGAAAAGTTATATTGCATTTCTTTTCATATGTGAAGTTTATTAATGGTTGTTTTGTGTTCCATCTCTTTGACATATTAGTGTTCAAATGCCACCAGTTTCGAAGCTGAATAAGCACTTTTACCTTGGATAGAACTGAGAAAAATGTCATGACTGTGAGGCTTAAAGTGCCCCTGATATGGATTTTTGAAAATGACCTTTCATGCAGTGTGTAACACAGCTCTAAGTGAATGAAAACATCCTGCAAAGTTTTAAATCTGAAAGTGCGCCATTTATAAAGTTATTGTCTTTCAAAAGAAAGAGTCGACTCTGAGTCATTGAAACGAGTCGTTTTTAAAACGAATCTCAAGCCGTTTCATGTTGACGTCAACATGAAACATTATCATATTGCCCGCCCACTCGTTGCACGCGCAGACCTGAGAAAACTTGCACTGCGTCCCAATGTGCCTACTTATACTACGCCCTTAAAGTATGTACTCTTTTGGTGAAGAAAAAGTACACACTTTTGAGTGTGTAGTAGAAGAGTAGGCAAGCTTTGGGACGTCTTTAACGCAACGCTCTGTCGCATAGATATACACGCACCCTGTCACTGTAAACTGGCCTGTCAATCATCTTGTCACAGTTAACATTCTCCACATTTAATTTAACTTCCTACCGTATTGGAGAGAAAAGAAGTAGCTCGTTGATCTTCCAGTCGCGGGTCTTTCATGCGGAGAACTCTGCTCATATTTTCTGTATAATGATGCATTTAAAAGTTAACCAAATGGATTTTTATAAAAGTTCATATTGCTGTTGAAAATGATATATAGAACAGTTAACAATATATATATATATATATATATATTTATTTTATTTTTTTTACCAGGTTAAATGTTGATTATTAGTAACTCAGACCCCTTTTTGTAAACCTCTCTACCTAACTGTCGATCGCGGACATCTGCCACGTTTGTAGTATTTTCTAACGCGTTTTATTCGTGTTTGTAGTTCTGGACCGAATCCTTCGCCAGAGCGCAATGGATTGTGGGCGATTTTAGCCATTAGAGTGTGCACCGATTCACACTTCAGAAATCGACCTGAAATAGTAGACCATCCGGGGACTTTTGGCATACTCTTTTCAACATACTATGCTTTGGGACACACTTATTCTGATCTCACATACTATTTATTTAGGATGGATAGTATGAACATTGGGACGCAGGGTTGGATTTTCGCGTTGGTCTGAATGAAAATGCAAATTCATTCTTTACCACTAGGTGCCGCTTTTGGGGCAGTAAAAGCTCACAAATGCTGCTTTAAATGAAATCGACCAATCACAGCAGATTAGCGTCACGCAAAAGGAGGGGGTTGGAAAAATGAATCGTTGAACGAATCGTTTGGGAGTCATTTAGCAAATAAGGTAAAAATAAATGCATATTATAAGACAATGAAAGTGTTTTTTGACCTTGCATGCATGTCAACCTGTTGTTGGGGACTCCCAAAACCAAAATATGAACCTTTCATTACCCATAATAGGGGCACTGTAAACTCCATTGTAGAACCTGGAGGCAACTTTAAAGCACACAAATTAAAACACGCTACACACTACATTAACATAATATTTTAGATGGGATTGTTTTATTAATTTGTCATGGTGTAATTATAGATGTTATTGAAACACAGGACAGATAAAAGCTATTGAGAGAGTTCAGCTCCTGCATTGCTTGTTCAAACTTGATAAAATACTGAACATATTAGGAAAATTGTGGAAAACTGAGTTGGGTATAATTAGAGATAGCTCAAAGGTTGGACTGTTAAACAAACTGCTAATAACCACTGAAGCATCCTTGAACACACAAACATACAGTACATCTGAAAGCAGATCTCTCTCTCTCTCTCTCTCTCTCTCTCTCTCTCTCTCAGGTCCCATCTATCACCAGGTCTGTGGGTTCAGACAGAATCCTGGCACTGCGGCAGCAGACTCAGTTCCTGTGGGACGCCTACTTCTCCTCCGTCACAAAGATAGTCTTAACCACATTAGAGGTTAGTCCTCACTTAAAGCAGAAAGAGATGCGCTGTGTCCAAATGAGTCATACTGGGGAAATGTGTGAATGAGGGACTGCCAGCTGCTTGATGTCATTTGTACAGTGTTTTTTTTTTTTGCACTTAAAGGGATATTTCGCCCAAAATGAAATTAAATGAAAACACATTTACTCACCCTCATGCCATTCCAAAAAATTTGTGTGAAATAAACCTCTTACTCTTTATTTAGGCCCATTCACACCAAAAACATAAAGGGAAAGGGGGGTGGTATGTGGCCAAGTATGGTGACCCATACTCGGAATTTGTGCTCTGCATTTAACCCATCCAAGTGCATGCACACAGTAGTGAACATACACCCAGAGCAGTGGGCAGCCAATGCTGCGGCGCCCGGGGAGCAGTTGGGGGTTCGGTGCCTTGCTCAAGGGTCTCACCTCAGTCGTGGTATTGAGGGTGGAGAGAGTGCTGGTTATTCACTCACCCCACCTACAATCCCTGCCAGACCTGAGACTCGAACACACGACCTTCAGGTTACAAGTCCAACTCTCTATCCATTAGGCCACGACTGCCCAAGGATAATAAAGGATAATAACTACATTAATAAAGGATAATAACTACATTAGTGTTCACACCAGTGGACAGTAATGTTATGTTTATTTTAGGTGTACGCTTTGGTTATGTTATATGAACATAATGGCAGTGCACACTTTAAAGTAGGAAGGATTTTGATTGGATGGAAAAGTATTGCTCTGACAGTCATTCTAATAATATCGTTTCTCATAGTTCTAGTTGTTTTTCACTATTCTCAGAGTTATTTTTAAAACTTTATTATTAAAGTTTTAAAGTGGTTTAACATTGTAAGTCATATGGTAATGTAAAATACATGTAGTATCAAAATTGTTTATCATATAAATGTGTAAAAAAAAGTCCTCTTGGAATTGTTCCGTTTCTTTTTCTTCTTCTTCTTCTTCTTCTTCTTCTTCTTCTTCTTCTTCTTCTTCTCCAAAGTGAATCGCATTTTTGAAGGCCTGAACATGCTCCAAAACTCTCGAAGTGGTTCGATAGCACCACCTGTAAAATTTCAACGGAGTGCGCCTCGAGCTACATTTTACGTACATGTATGAAACTCGGTACGTGTAACACACCATTACCTACAAAAAAGTCTCTTGGTACAAAATCCAAAACCCAACAGGAAGTATGTTATTTTGAATTTCCTGTACGATTTTTGTGCAGTTTTTGCCATTTCCAGGCTTCGTACTTTGACAAACTCCTCCTACAGTTTTAATCGGATCATCTTCAAATTTGGAGAGGGTTATCATAAGGCCTTTGTGACGTTAAATTGCGAAGATCTTGAGTTTTCGTTAAGTGGCGTGTCCCTGGCACCCTGACAAAAATTTGATGTTTCGCCATGAAACGGGAAGTTGCTGTAACTCAGGCAAGCAATGTCCGATCTTCCTCAAGCTTCACACGTTTGAGTTTAGTCCTGAACACATACTCATGCCCATATTCAGTTATAGGCGTAGCGCCATCAGCTGGCAACAGGAAGTGTCATGGTTAACACTGTTATGGACTCCTAGCAACATATTAAAAAGTGTCAACAAGTGTTAAATAGGCTGGAAACATGCTAGAAACATACTAAAACGTGCTAGCAACACTCAGCTAAGTGCTAAAGCATGTTATTAATGCAGTGGAAAAGGAAGTTGATGTAACTTAGGCATGCAGTGTACAATCTGCCCGAAACTTAACACCGTGTCCTAACTACATGCGACGCGACGCCGCGACACGCGATAAAAGGTATCTTTTCCATGTTAATCGGAGTTTTTGTCCTAACCAGCTGCGACGGCGACATGCGAAATTTCTAATTTAGAAACGGTTTCTATTTCCTCGCGACGTCGCGGCTGGAACAACAACATACAAACTATATGACAGTAGGTAATCTCAGGTACTGATTATGTGCTTTATTCAAAGTTAAACATGTCTAATGTGAGTTTAAATATAATTTTGTGTGACCTTAGCCATACTGAAAGCAACAACAGATAGTTTACCTCAGATCTAGAAAATAAATTAAAGCAAAGATGTCCGTTAAAACTGTAAACTCACTGCGAACCAACAAGTGTATTCCATAACAGAGATGGTATCAGTCACTCGGTATGTACATTTAATAATGTTAATATTTATGAATTAGATCATAAACGTATCCATTTCGTTGTGAGTGCAGAGCGCTTCCAGAGAGAGCCCGCCCACACACGCTTCTGATTGGCTGTGATATTTGATTGATTCTGTCGCGTCGCGCTGTCGCGTCGCGTGTAGTGTGGACAGCCAAACTGCATTTCGCTGGAATCCTGTCGCGTCGCGTGTAGTTAGGACACGGTGTAACATGTTTGATGAGAGACCTGACCTGAACACAACTGCATGCCAAGATTCAATTATAGTCATAGCGCCACCTACTCTCAATAGGAAGTGACATGTTTAACGCTGTGATACACTATTAGCAACACAGTAAAAAATGCCATCGTGTGCTAAAAATGTTAGAAATATGATCAAACATGCTAGCAACACTTAGCTAAGTGCTAAAGCATGCTATTATCGCCATCAAACAGGAAGTTGTTGTAACTCATTCATACAATACCCAATCTGCCCCAAACTTCACACGTTTTATAATAGTCCTGGCCTGAACACATCTAAAGGCCAATATTCAGTTAAAATTATAGTGCCACCTGCTGGCAACAGGAAATGACTTGTTTCACACCAACTTAAACGTGCAATGTCCGATCTGCCCCAAACTTCACATGTTTGATAAGAGTCCTGGCCTGAACACATCTTAAGGCCAATATTTATAGTCATAGCACCACCTGTTGGCAGCAGGAAATTTGGCACAGATATTTACCACTTTAAAAGCATATTGCTCAATGTTCGCTGTTTTCCTATGGCCACCGGAAGGCGGTGAGCCCGGGTGCGAGGGCCCTTTCATCGCTGCTTGCAGCTTTAATTAAATATTACTTTTTCACGTTTACTTTTTCCTACCCACAAAAAAATCTCTAAAACAGTGCGATCCAAAAGTTTGCAGCCTCTATTGAAAATGCTTCTTTTGTCTAATATAATACAGATTTATTAATTACAAATTTTATTACCATTATTTTAGTAAAAGGCAGCTATTTCTTCTCCAGATTTTTCCATAAAATCGCTAGTTTGACTTTTGCCAATATGGTATAGGCTACCCTTGTGACGGAGAAGTACACTTTAACATACTTTTAGAAAGAGTAGGCTTTAAATAATATACTTATTTATAACTGCATGTTAATTGTAATTAAATGAAAATTCATTCATTTTTAAGTTTATATTAAATGCTGTTTTTGACACATTTAAGTAAGACTTAAAGCTACACATTGTAACTTTTTTTTGTTTGAAATTAACAACATTTAAATAATGTGCAAGTGCATAATAAAACTATCTTTCAAACCATGTTTTATATGTATATTTATATGTAATTTCATAATTCCGCTGTTTTTGAAATATGGTTAAAGTGTACTGCCAAATGTTAAACTAAAATATATTCTTATTACTTGTATGTTATGTATTTAAACATATTTGTAATTACACAGTTGTAATGATGAAATTGCAATTTACTGCATTTACAATATATTACATGAATTAACACACTACACTTAAAATTATAATCAAGTACTTTACATGTGCACTTGTGTGTTAAGAAACATAGTCATGAAAGTGTAACCTCTTTATACACTTGTTTGGCATTTTATTTCAATAATACTGTATTATCTGAAGGTTTTTTTATACACTTTTATGATTTGAAGTACACTACAAGTGCACATGCAATACAATAAATCACACTTCTTTTCACAAGGGTATTCGTCATAAAAAGGCATTGTAAATTCATGTATGATTATTTTCTAATATAACCATATGTATATGATGAAATCTATCTATAGTTTAAAATGTAAGGCTTCATAACTCTTCTATAAAATCCTGCCGGAGTTCCACTCAGTATTGTCCTTCATCATATCCATAAAGGTAATTTGTATAGTTAACGCTGATCATGTGTTTTTTCTTGGCATATGCTTTGTTTTGTCTCCATCTCTGTCTCTCACACTCACTCATTTGTTGTTCTCTCTATCTCTCTCCCTCTCTGACGTCTTCTATTTTCTTCAAAAGCTTTCATCATGAGTTGCTGTCACACATAAGAAGATGATACCTGTCATGATCAAACGCACTTGGTCTTTTCCAGACCTCTCCAACACACATAAAAATGCAGACGGATTTACACAAACATTCCCCCACACATCTCTTTGAGAAGTTTCTCCCGGGGTACAGGCCAGCCTTGGTCAGCTAGATGGAATGGAAACGTTGTGCTGGGTTTCTGTATCTCTTCATCTCAGGAAGGTGTTGGACAAGTCTTTTAATAACAGGTCCAGACTGAGAACTGCCAGGCGCCATTGCCAGAAATATGACTGACTATAAATGTGTTCAGAAAGCAGACAGAGGAGAGCAGTATTTCTGCCAGCTTCACCAGTATCACCACAGTGATCAGTAACAGAGATACTGCTGTAATTCATGAAACTGTGTAAAATAAAGCAGCGGGACTTTTTGCTGGTTTTGCTTTAAAAACTAGATTTTACACTGGACATTAACCAATTGGCCAAAACAGTATCAAAGCAGTCTTTAAACTGTAATTCACAAAAACGTCCTTAAAATTACCATGAAAAAACATATTGACATTACATGCAAACTGAATTGAAATTTTGGTTTGTTTCATGCTCCCAGCTAGGAGTGCCACTTTAATTAAATTAAGAAAATTAAATTAAATTAAATTAAGGAATGAAAATATAAATTCAAAAATAACAATGTAAATAAATATCACTTTCCAGATAAAGTATAAATATACTTAATGTATGTAAAACTTAATGTAAAATTTATTCATGTTTATAATGTAATAGTAAATAATAAATCCTTTTCAAATGCATCTTTTAAAGCTGCATTTCTATATCTATATTTAATATAAATAATGATTAAAATTGTGTTAAATTTAATGATTAAAAATGCTTTTTAAGTGATTTATTCATTTACATTTTACCCCTGTCACGTGTGTGTCTTGTTTCCCCTCCTCGTGTGACCTTATTTGGTGGTTTTCCTGTTCTTGTTTAGTTGATTGATTGTTCCATGCACCTGTTTTGTTAATTAGCCTGTGTATATTAGTTCCTGTTTGTTCCTTAGTTCGCTGTCTGCTGTTAAATGTCTTCACCCCGCTTGATGTGTGTTCTCTTGATATTTTGGATTAATAAATACTTTTCATTTGAAGATTCTCCATGTTTCCTTGCTCCTTCGATCCCCGCAAACCCTGACAGAACAGCAGACCCTAAAAAGAAGACCGGACTGACACCGATGAGGAGGCGGCTGATTCTGGTTCCCCGCAAGGATGGCCCGGGGATCATCAGCCTGCCACCGTCCACGGCTCTCCCAGACCTGCCCTTCACGGGAAATCGTCGCCGCCGTCCGCGGCTCCCCCAGACCCGCCGTTCGCGGGAAATGGTGCCACCGCCCGCGGCTCTCCCTAGCCCGCCGCCATTAGCGGCTCTCCCGAGCCCGCCGCTGTTCGCGGCCAACCCAAGCCCACCGGCCGTGAGTATGGCAAGCCAGCCGGCTCCAACCCCAGAGCTCCTGGATACGGCACTTCCCCCGGAGTTCACGGCACCTCTCCTTACCCCGCAGTGCCCTCCAGTACCTGCTCCTCGCAAGTGCCCTCCAGTGCCTGCTCCTCGCAAGTGCCCTCCAGTGCCTGCTCCTCGCAAGTGCCCTCCAGTACCTGTGCCTGCTCCTCGACAGCACCCTCCTGTGCCCACTCCTCGACAGCGCCCTCCTGTGCCCGCTCCTCGCAAGCGCCCTCCTATGTCTCCGCTGGTCCCGCCCAGCTCTCCTTCGTCTCCTGCGTCTCCTACGTCTCCGCTGGTCCCGTCCAGCTCTGCGCTGCGAGAGAGCCCTCAAGTGTCCGCGCTGTCAGAGCGCCCCCAAGTTTCCGCGCTTCCAGAGCGCCCCCAAGAGTCCGACGATTCCGCGCTTCCAGAGCACCCCCAAGTTTCCGACGATTGCGCGCTTCCAGAGCACCTCCAAGAGTCTCCGCTGGTCCCATCCAGCTCCGCGCCTCTTGAGCGCCCACCAGGGCCCGCTCCTCCTGAGCGCCCACCAGAGCCCTCTCCTCCTGAATGGCTCCCAGAGGGGAACTTCCCCAAGAAAAATTTTGGGGGGGGGGCATATAGCCATAGCCGGTGTGGCCGGGTCAAGGCCACGGAACTCCCTGATCCACCATGGCCTCCTGTAAAAATAATACGGCCATGGTCTCCAGAGTCTCCTGATCCGCCATGGCCTCCCGAGCTCCCTGCTCCGCCATGGCCTCCCGAGGCTCCTGATCCGCCATGGCCGTCTGAATCCCCTGATCCGCCATGGCCGCCTGACCCGCCCTGGAGGCCTTTCCAGTATCCTGCCCTGCGCCGGCCTCCAGGGTGCCCGCCACCCCTCTCCGGTGGAACTGTTACGGCACGGGACGCACCTACCGGGAGGGGGGCGATCTGTCACGTGTGTGTCTTGTTTCCCCTCCTCGTGTTACCTTATTTGGTGGTTTTCCTGTTCTTGTTTAGTTGATTGATTATTCCATGCACCTGTTTTGTTAATTAGCCTGTGTATATTAGTTCCTGTTTGTTCCTTAGTTCGCTGTCTGCTGTTAAATGTATTCACCCCGCTTGATGTGTGTTCTCTTGACATTTTGGATTAATAAATACTGTTCATTTGAAAATTATCCATGTCTCCTCGCTCCTTCGATCCCCGTGAACCCTGACAACCCCTTTTTAAAATTTGATATGTTTTTTGATTTTATATATATACATATATATATATATATATATATATATATATATCATATTGTATTTTTGCAGGGCTATTATAGTTCATTAAAATTAAAAATAAAACCACAAAAAAAATAAATTACTTGAGTAAAATCAACAAGTTAACTTATTTTATTTCAGCTAGTTGCAGAAACATTTCTCAAAAAATTACTAAAACATTGACTTAAATTTAAAATGAAAACAGAAAATATAAAATATAAAAATAAAAAACAAATTCAAAATATTAATAAAAACTAACAGTATCTCAAATACTCAAATAACACTGATTTTATTATTTGCATTTTGCATTGTTTTTCCCTGCTGTTTGTGATGAGAATAGATTTGTGACTCATTTTTGTTGCAACCCATCAGTTGCAGGAACCATTGCAATAAAGTATTTTAATTCAACCTCATTGAAAACCCTGTGTCACACATTCTGGGACTATGAGTAAACAATATGTTTCCTGTCACTGAACAGACACTTTTCTATGTTGTGATTTTACAGCCTCTGAGGCTGGAATCTTTCCAGAGCTATCCTAATCCCTGCTTCTGTTCCGCTCGGAACGTTTTGAACAGAATGACGGTGTGTGAAATTTCGAGCCCAGTGTCTGGATTTGCCCTCCTTCTGACTGCACCATAGTTCTTCATATCAAAGACAAATGACAGAAAGATACAGAGAAAAACAATGAAAAGAGGATTTCTCCAGTTTGCTCACTCATAATTTTTTTTTTTTTTTCCCATCATTAAAAGGATTTACTTCTAAACAAATGATTCGCACTTCAGACAAATGTTTAAAGTGATTAAAGGGCACCTATTATGCCTCTTTTTACAAGATGTAATAGAAGTCTCAGATGTTGTTTTCGTGCATGTCTCTTTAGATGCAAATGAGCTGCTGTTCCCCACCCCCTTTACCAGAATAGGGCTGTGCCTTTACAGCTCCTTCCTCAGATACTCTGGTTTTGATTATCATGTCTATCATGCTGAAATCATGAGTTTTAAAGCCGCATCAGTTTAAACTTCTGATATATGAGCGCACACATCCGAAGCACGCACACAGAAAGTAGCTGTCACACGGCATGTGAGCACTAAACTAAGTCCTCTTTCGTGTATTATTGAGCCTAAACTGTCAAATACACACAAGTTTATGTGTAAAACACACCTAAGTTGTAAAAACAGTCTGTTATGTCTGTGAAGGTAAACAGCTGGGAAAGAAATCACATATTTATATAAGATCAGTGTATTAAGTGACAGAAGTGTAATATACAGTACCTACTGCTGTCTACACTGTTAATATGAGCCAAAAAATAAAATAAAAGCATCAAAGTGATCATGTTTAATCAACTAATGTAGTCCCACCCTGTTGAAAAAACCAGCATATGCTGGTATGTTTTGAAGCATTGCTTAGGACCAGCACATGACCAGCTAAGGACCAGCTGCAGCTCAAACCAGCAGCCATGCTTCAAAACATACCTAATTAGCATATGCTGATTTTTTCAACAGGGGCATTTAGTCACTTTTTCGCAAATGCTTTTTTTCACGTCAAGTAAAGGCTTTAAAAACACATTGAAGTGTGGAAAAAAACGGAAAATATCTTAAGCTCGTGTTAACCAATGGCCTTATTTTAGGCATTTAACCCTTTTTAAAAAATCATTGACTTCAGGGTGGTGGAAGCGGAAGTGCTAAAATCCTAACTTGTTTCTAGGTTTAGGCCTATAAAAATTAAAAACTCTGTTGAGAAGACCATTTACACTTTTCTGCATAGACTGATAGTTAATAGTGCATTGTGATGTCCACACCATTCCATGTTGACAAACTATGTAATGAGTCTTTTAACACTCATGCATGTGTGGTGTGTGATTATGCAGCAATAAATGCTATCGAATTAAGCACATAGATCAAATGCCCTCTCCGTGGATTTCCACTTCCTCTAGAACATATGTGACCCTGGACCACAAAACCAGTCATAAGTAGCACTGGTATATTTGTAGCAATAGCCAAAAATACATTGTATGGGTCAAAATTGTCGATTTTTCTTTTATGCCAAAAATCATTAGGATATTAAGTAAAGATCATGTTCCATGATGATATTTTGTAAATTTCCTACCATAAATATATCAAAACTTAATTTTTGATTAGTAATATTTATTGCTAAGAACTTCATTTAAACAACTTTAAAGGTGATTTTCTCAATATTTTGATTTTTTTGCACCATCGGATTCCAGATTTTCAAATAGTTGTATCTCAGCCAAATATTGTCCTATCCTAACAAACCATACATCAATGGAAAGCTGAGTAAGGTTATATCTCACAATTCTGACTTTATAACTCACAATTCTATGTCATAATTGTGAGATATAAAATCACAATCCTGAGAAAAAAAAGAAAAAAAAATCAGAATTGCGAGATCTATCTATCTATCTATCTATCTATCTATCTATCTATCTATCTGTTTTTTTCTACTTTACAGTGTCACATTTGTTTGCATTGGTTAATTCATTAGGTACCATGAACTAACAAGAAACAATACTTGGTTAATGTTATTTTCTACAAGTACTAATATACAGTATATTTGACCATTTAACTACATTTAACAAATGTTAATTAACAATGAACAATAGTGTAATATATTTATAAACTAACATTAAATTAAGCATAACCAGTTTGAATAAAGAGTCTAAAAATATGAACAAACAAAATAAAACAACTATTAAAAGATGTCAAAATATTTTATTTATTTACCTGCATGTCATGTGACCATTAGCCAACATCAGAGAACCATAAACATGTGAATGGGTTGTTAAATTATTGAAATTATTGAATGTCCCTGAGTTTACATACCAATTCATTTAATACAGATTTTAAAAAAAATAAATAAATAAAAAAAATAAACAGTTTGTATTAAATAAATTGGTAACCATTTTAGAAAAGAAAAAAATATTTAAGTAAACTTAAAAATAAATATATAAAATAATATTTTAGTTTTCCTTACAAGATAAATATGCAGGAGCCGTATTTTCTTTGACATGAAAATGCAATCTAGAATCTAAATCTAGACGGGTCCAAACTTATTTCAAAGCATTGATCAGACTGTTTACACCTCACTCATTAGTTTGTTTTTGGACATTTATAGGAATTAAAATGCCTGTGATTGCACACAGCAATTATACGCTCACCGAAACTGTCTGTCATTGGTTGCAAGGTTTGACCACAGCTAAAACATTCAGTTCAATTCACATTTATTTGAATAGAGCTTTTCACGGTACCATTTCAAAGCAGCTTTCAGAAAATGAATGTTTCTACATTACAATTAAGAGTGATCTGTTTATCAGAGGTGACTGTGTCAAAGTAATATGCCAGAAATGTACAGTTCTAAGATTATACAACTCATGCAGTTAATATATGCCATGCATTCATTCAAGCACAAAAAAATGAGCACATTAAAGCAATAATTACATGATGTAATCACATGTCATAAATAAAACATTTTACTACCTGATCTCATTTCGAAAACGTACCTGTGGGAACTTTTTCGCAAAACGCAAACTACATAGCAATAAGTACATATCACTGCAGTTTTCAACAGAAATGAACACTAGAGGCAGTAAAACAGCAAGCACTTGTAATCATTTTAATACACAGTTATGATTACAGCTCCATATGTTTCGCTTTCCAGACATAACATGTTTGCTCAGTAGCTCAGCCGACATGGAATTGGACTTAGGATGAGGAATCCTTGGGTACAAATCCTGTCAAAAACATGACTCAAGATGAAAGAGATGAGAGATTGAAAAACAAGCTAAACCATGATGCTTGCGATTGCATTTTTACATCACATTTGCTTTTGTTTATACTATCGGGTAGGTTTAGGTGTAGTGCAGATGGTATGTTATTTTAAAACGTCACAGAGCATTAGACTTATAGCACCACACAATGGACATTTCAAGTCAGAACTGCAGTGACACTTACAAAACCAACGTCACATAAAACGTACCATATGTACGTTCATCTGTTCCGGGGAAAAAAAAACGAACACTCTTTTAGCACCACCTAGTGGACATTTCACATTAAACATGTCACGAAACATACTTGGTGGTATGTATTTCGCGTCTTGCTAAAAAGTTCCCACAGGTACGTATTTGTCATGAGATCAGGTTGAAATTTTGACACATTGAGAGCATTCACAATCAGTATTTTTCACGATTAGTTCATCGCAGCACCCATAATGCTAATTGTGACTGTAAATAATGATATATGTGTTGTTTTTGCAGATTATCCGTGACAGGATACAGACACACATGTCCCGAAGCAGGTTGATGTGGAATTCTTTGCCTGGAGGACTCTACGCACTTCCTGAGTTCTCCAGCGACCTCACCCTCTTCCCCTTCTACTACTCGACACTCGGTGAGCGTGTGTGTGTGTCTTCACCACCTTCAGCTCAACGCCGTAAAACTTTGTTGCAGTGAAAATGAAATCATAACTCAGA
>JAFVLL020020845.1:0-14170 GCA_021397915.2 Tor tambroides | reverse complement strand
TTTACGGCTAAACTATTATTAACTAATTTTACTAATAGTTAGATTGGGCAGGCCTTCACAAAAGGGCGTTTAATTACAAAAAAAAAATAAAAAAAAATGCTTTGACAAAAGGGCACTTTGGGCATCAAGGGGAAAAGGGGCAGGTGCTCTTTTTTTTTTTTTTTAAGTAACGCAATAGTTACTTTCCCTGGTAATTAGTTACTTTTATAATGATGTAACTCAGTTACTAACTCAGTTACTATTTGTGAGAAGTAACTAGTAACTATAACTAATTACTTTTTTAAAGTAACGTGCCCAACACTGATTGCTACAAATATATCCTTGCAACTTATGACTGTTTTTGTGCTCAAGGGTCACATATGATGAAAATTCTGTGGAAATTATAATACATTACCAAAATAGATAATAATTAGGGAATGCAAGAATAGAAAAAACGCCTGCAAAGGTCCACTAAGTTTGAAATATGTATTCACCTCAGTCCATCATTAAAAAGAATGAAGTACAATCTTGTGCCTGGCCCTAATGATCAGTGATGGAGTATGAGCGACATCTAGCGGTAAATACGAGAAGTGCAGGTTGTGACTGAAAGATGAGTTCATTCGTTTGAGCTTCTGTTCACCTGACTAGCAGACCGTTTGTGGCTGTAATAAACAACAGTCTTACCAAAGAAATCAGCCTAGCTGAAGGTAAGTGAACTTCAGTTAACTTTCGCTCCTCCTGCTCAGGATCACTTTCACACATGAAAAACATTGTACAGTTGTAGCTTTACAAATCGTTTGCTGGACAAAATGTAAATTTGATTTACATTGCAAACGCAGTTTTATCAGTGATTTGAACTGGCCACAATGCAACACTAGGCAACATAAATTCACCGTTGCGGGGAAAAAAAGATTAATCTGATATCTGTGTTTTGGAACATGGATGCTGTTTCAAGCTGGTCTAAGCTGACCCAGGCTGAGAGCCAGCATTCTAGATACCAGCTGGTTTTTGGAGCATGCAAACATCGTTTAAATTATGTACATTAATACACTGTAAAAGTGTTTACAAGTAAACCAGTGCGTTTGGTTCTTCAGTGGGCATGCTATTCGAGGATGAAAGTTCTGAGTTCTCGTCAGTCAGCGGCCAATAGATGGCAGTATTGGCCTCCGTCTTCGACAGAGTGACAGGATCTACGAAATCTAATGAATATTATTTCATATGTAACCATATTTCATTACTACAAAATACTATTATGTTCAGTTTACCTTCAAAGTCATTAAATAAATAACGCTATAGTGGCAATTCAAGTAATAAAAGAAGCGTATTCCTCGTCATCAAGTAGCTGATGTATTAAATTCCAATCTTTAAAAAAATAAATAAAAAATTCTTGGGAATTAAAGGCATGCAACACCACCGCTGTAACTTGGTTCCTGAGGAGGTAAACTTGAAATGCTGCTCATTTGTCGGACAAACCACTCATGTCTCCTACCAGGACAGAGCGAGACGCCAGTCCCTTTGACTGACCTTCTCATCCGCCAATCAATTGAATGGATGTGTGGCGAACCTCCAATCACAGCGGAGAAGGGGCGGGGCTTTCTCGGAATAGCCTCTTCACTATTACGTCATGCGCGAACAGCTGGTCCATTGCAAGAGCTGAAAATGTGGACAAGCGTAGCGATATAAAAATCGCGTCGGTGCCGTCGGGGCGTAAACAGTCAGTTTATCACGATGTGGTGGCTGGAAGGGCTTAGGTCGGGGATGGGCCGCCTGGAGATCCTGTTGCTTGTTTACACCTTGCTCTGCTCTCTCGGAGGTGAGTCGCTCAGTGAGGGTTGAAGTGAGATCTCTATCTTGATGCAGTGGAGCTGTCCTTTGTGCTGGTGCTGAACTACTTCACTGAATGGCTCGGCCGTAGCCTATATCACATTCAGTGCTAGTGCACTTTGGCCACACAGCAGGTGGAATGCGTTTCTTCTTTGCGCTGGTGTCTTATTTGTGTTTTAGTGTCCTAGGCACATCCCCGAGAATAAAGCACGGACTACAGTGTGCTACATTCTTGAGGAGCTTCGCGCGAGAAGTGGATGCTTCTTTATGTCTAGCAAGACTTCTATCATAATCTCGGGCTAAACTGAGTGCAAAGTAATTATGTATCACGCTCCGCACTTTATTTCCTTGTATCCCAAGTGTACGTTAGCCTATATCGTTTTAACTCAGTTTTATTCTGTTGTAGCCAATAATCAGTTTTAGTTCGGCGTGATTCCCATAGTATCGGAATCAGTTGCCTTCGGGAAATATGCTGGCCAATTATCCAATTATTGCTTTTTAATGTCAGCGTGTAAGTCTCGAGACTTACCTCTTGTCGTCAAACGCTTGATAGCGCTAGAAGAGCGCCGAGTTGTTTCTTGTTTATCTCGAGATGCGTTTGTGTAGATCGCATCGATAAGGAAGTTAATCTGGCTGCCAGAGCAAGACAATACCTGCGCTGCTGTGCCTGAAAGCGCATCTGATGGATGCTGTGCTGCTTTAGTGTCAGCTCTACTTGAGCTCCGACACTGACTTCACATCTCTTGCTGTTCTCAGGAATAACAGGCACTGTGGTCTTCGTGTCTTTTGTGCTCTGTTTTTCTTTACTCCATTCCGTTATACGAGGATGATTGTATGATTAGGAACAGCACACAAATCCAAATAGTAGCTATATTATTGTATATTTGCTGGTGGGTTTTGGAAACGTTACAAGGTGCAGTTGTTTGTTTGAAAAAAAAAAAGAGATATAGGGAAAAATAACTTGTGTTTAGATTTTCTATCACTGTAAAATCTGTTGTTGTTATTAAATATTATTATATTATATTTTTGTTTTTTATCAACTTAGAATTCCTGTAATTTTGATCTGATTTTCAGAGTTTTTTTTTTAATGCGATGTGGTTGAAAAAGTGTGATGAACCTTCTAACACACTCACACACACACACACACACACACACAGAGTGGAAAATGTTTTCGTTTTCCTCCTGTGAATATACCTTTTTATTATTTGTCTACTTTACTTACTGCAGACAAGATTCATAATTCATGAGCAATTCATAAACATCACTTGATTAACAGGGCACCAAATGCATTGCAAGGAGATACACCAGTCACAGGACTTGGCTGTGCGCTCGCATTGATCACAGTATTGACAAGCGGCAGGAACGGAGTGATGCTCTGAAGCTAGCACAAAGGAGCAAGACCAATGAGCCATCCAGTCTCATGGGAGAATAAGTCACAGCACACCAAAGAAAACAGTTCAATGTGACAGACATAGACAAAGAGCTGAGCTGAGACTCAGTGAGTGAGAGAAGAGTCCCGTAGCTTACTGATTCTGTCTCTGTTGTTCAGTCTGGAATCTGACTGTTGCTCTCACACCCTCTTAATGTTTTGACCAGGTTCAATCTGATACTCAGTCCCTTTTTTTAGCTGTTACAGTCAATACACACATTTTTCTGGGTCAAAAGAATTATCTATCTATCTATCTATCTATCTATCTATCTATCTATCTATCTATCTATCTATCTATCAACAATGTATTTTTGTGTGTAACAAACCTTTGTAGTATTTTGAGTGTGAGAGTGACTTTTATGTTAAAACGAAGCATGCTTGTGAGATCCCATTATGCTGAGATGTGACCCGTGAAGGGAAGCTTTGCACCGAGTGGTAGTACATTACTTAACGCTCACATTTACTGTGTAAGTAGGTGGCGTGTTATTATTGAGTCGAACTCACTTTAGCATGAGAATGACAACCGTTGTTGAGGCAGCACTGGCTCATCTGAACCAGCAGCTGTAGTTTATATGTTGAATGACCAATTAAGATTTATTCCTGTTGTGAAGCCAAGAGCTTAGTTGGGGTGTTAGTTTGTTGGCCAGACCAGCTAATTTGGGTTGGGAATTTCCTATTGTTTATCTAGTTTTACCTTTACATTTATGCATTTAGCAGATGCTTTTATCCAAAGCGACTTACAAAAGAAAAAAAAAAGTTTTTAGGTTGATTTACACATGAATATTACTTGGTTCATAATTATGGTTTAGAATTTTATGTTTTTTTTTGGTAAAATATAGTAAAACGTCTGTGGTTAACATTAATTGAAGAGACTTTCATGTTTTGTGTCATACCTAAAATAGTGTAAAAAAAAATTCAACAAAATTGTTAATAATATTGGCTTATTTTACTTGTTTACTTGTGTTACTTGCTTTTTCTTTGTAAAATTTACTAGCATTTTCTGGGTGAAAATTGTTTTCTTTTTTTTTTCTCAATGCAGTCATTCCTCATATGTATTATGGAGCCACTGTGTTTTTAAAAATATAACTTGTTAAACAAAAGCTACAACTACCACAAAGGATGTTAATGTCAATTTATGTGCTGGACAAATTGGACAGTCCTTATGTAGCAAATTGTTGTTCCTTATGTAGAAATTTGCTAGCAACTTGTTTTTAAATCAAACAGCAATTTCAGAATTCAAAACTTTTAGGATTTTTAGCAAATATAAAAAAAAGATATTGTTATTGCTATGTTGTATGAAGCCTATTTGTCTATTGTTTGTTTAAAAATACTTTGATATTGCCATGATAAAGCTGTTGATAATAAACAAAAATAAAGAAATATATTTTCAAAATGAAGTAAATGTATGAATTTGTGTCATTTATGTCTCATTAAGTGATGTTAACCACAGATAAGTTATGAGTTATTTATTTTACTCAAATCAAAACTACTATTCTAAAAACCCATAGGAAATTCTTGAGTAAACCCATAGCTTTACTGTACTGTACTGTACAATATTATACAAATATACTATACCTATCAGATATACAAAATTACAAATGTCTCTTCAGTTCTTTTGTGTAAGGCCTTATAGTATATTGACAATGACAACTAACATTTTTTATGAATTTGAAATAATATTCCACAAATTCTTCACATCCTTGCTTTACACTCCTGTATAACACAGTGCAAACACTGGTTTCATCAGCTGTCCCCATCCAGCAACGCATATAACCTTTACTCACGAGCAAGTCCGAAATCAATTAAAACACTGCAAGATGAACGGCGCCACAACAAACCCGCAGGGAGATTTAGGGCTTCATTACTTTGCTCAGTCCGATGAATGCGCGTCACTGCTCTCTGATTGATGCGACGCCATCGCATAATTCAATATGCGCCGCACCAAGCTGCTAATCTCAAAGTCTCCGGTAACTAATGGAAGTCTGCTTTTGTGATGTCTAAATTGTTGAGCACTGTCAAAAAGTTCTTCAGATGGTTGAGTCAAGTGTGCATCCAAACTGTGGGAAAATTTTACAGTCAGTGATAAAGATGTGGAAAAAATGTTTATAAATAATATATGGAGCCCTGGATAAACTCTTGAGATTTTTACACATGGAAGCCTTCTAGCTTCTCTCTCTGTTCCTCAAGATCTTATGATTGGGGCAAGCTCGTGGCTTCTCCCTTTATTGAGAATAATGTCCTTAGGTGTGTTGCCTTTTATGTAATGAATGCTTAATATGAAATTCTTCTTGCTTTGCCAGAGAAATAGCTAAAAGAACAGCAGTAATCTTCTTCTGAATGTAAGAGCACAATGTGCAGTTGTTAATTGGCACAGCCAGACAAAAAAAAAAAAAAAATCAAAACAAGCTCTTTGAAATGATATTGCATAAAAATATGATTGCCTGAGAAAGATGTATGAAAATGGTCACATGCAATATGAGTGATTTCACTGCCTATGTTAAAACCATCTTGACTTGAAATATGTTTTGTGCTTAACACAGCGTACAGATGGTAGAGATGCTTTAATCAGGTTGAGTTCAGTACAACAGGATATCATGACTCAAAATGTGCTCCACTGGTTGAGAGGCTTGTTAAGGGGATTAGGAGCTATTTCTACCTGATCTGACACTTAAAAATGAACTGCGTTGGTGTATCTAATGTAATCTGGTTAAATAATTTAGATTTAGTTTTTTTACTAAACAATTTACTATATACATTAGACCTGTTAATTTTAGATGAGTTTCCTGTGTATTTGTGCATTTCCTTTGACCTGATAATGTTGAATTTTTATATTTATATTTTATATAAAGATATTTGTTGTATTTAATATCCAAAAACAGCAGAAAAGTTACTGTATTCACATGCGATAATATAGATTCATTTAGCTTTATGCTCTATTTTTTTGCTCATAACAGGGTTCCTACACGGTTAGGAAAAAATAAAGCAGAGTATGGAAAAATATGTGCAATTCCAGACTTTTGCCCCTATTTAATTTTTGTAATTGAAATTAAGAATTCAATGAAAATAAATTGATCATGCAAGAAGTGTGTTTTCCCGGCAGCTGTTTAGTGATCCTTTAGTGATTGTCAAACACGACTGAGTAAATTCAAGGTGAACTTTTTAATTATGTAAAATGCAGGTTAGGAACATTTTGGGTTTCTTCTCACGATATCCTTAGCATCGTATTACATTGCCTCAAGGACCTCTGCAAAAATAAAAAAATATACAGACTTTAATGTGCGCACAAGAAACCATTAAACTTTGCATATAGGATAATGCACACTGAGCCACCTACAGTATTGAGCCATCAGCCCACGGTGTCTTCGCGGTGTGGTTTCTTGGCCACCCCACAGAGTATGTGTTAAAGAGACCTAAGGCCTTGAAATATGGCATACTACCCTAACGAAAGCCAAGTTTTGAACACTTTTTTTTTTTTACAATACCAGTCTTTTTTATAGACCTTTGAACTTGGCAAATAGGACAATGCACACAGCCGTATTATTCCATCAGCCCATTTCATGTCGTGGTTTCTCTGCCGCCACAGAGAATGTGTAAAATTGGAAATTAGGTCATGATATTAGAGGTACTACCATAAGGAAAGCCAAATTTTGAGCAAATACATCTTTATTAATTCATGTACATCCTTGCTCTCGTTTTATTTATAGTAAGATGGCAGTGATCCACAAAGGTTAATAGGTTATATAACACTGTAATGTGTAAGCATGCAAAAAATTCCATGCGCTTGTGAGTAGTTTCTCGAGGGCACAAAAAATTTCTTGTGTGCATGCAGAAGTCTGTATTTTTTTTATTTTATTTTATTTTTATTTTATGGGCTCTGTATGATGTCACTTTGGGAAACTGTATACCAAAAATAAAGCTGAAAACAATGCTGTATGAACTATTTATGTTAAATATGATCTGGAAATCTACTGAAAGGTTTAGAAATTTGAATATAGAAATTTTGAAATGGAAAATGTGTAGGAACCCTGTCATAACCTTAGTCACAGTGCACTGCTGTTTGCTGAAAATGTGCAGAACAAAATCTGGAACTAAAACCAAGACATTCTCCAGGGTCACCAATTCATCTTTTCCAATACTATTTAGCAAGAATGAGTCATTATGAATGAATCATCATCGTGGGATAATTCAAGACACATTTTTTTCTTTTTCCAGTTTGTTTTTAGAAATCTATGAAATAGCTGACAGCTCTAAAGATCAGTTTGGCTGTGGAAATAATGTTCAGCAATTTTGAAAGTACAGTAGTGCACAAAACATCATTAAAAATGTCCACCAAGTGGGTGAAATGATGTTGTATAACTGAGCTATTGACATAAAATGTAATTGCCAATCACCTTTCAGCAGTTTGTTCTACCAACATTGTTTGTTTGTACATTGCAGTCCTGACATCTATAAAAAAACAACCACAAGCAAACAAGCAAACCAAAAAACATATATATGTGTGTGTGTGTGTGTGTGTGTGTCTGTATACAACTTGAATTCCGGAAATGTTGGGACGTTTTTTAAATTTGAATAAAATGAAAACTAAAAGACAAATCACATGAGCCAATATTTTATTCACAATAGAACGTAGAGAACATAACAAATGTTTAAACTGAGAAATTTTACACTTTTATCCACTAAATGAGCTCATTTCAAATTTGATGCCTGCTACAGGTCTCAAAAAAAGTTTTGCAAAGGCTTTGCAAATCTCATCATTTACAGTGCATAACATCATCAAAAGATTCAGAGAAAATGGAGAAATCTCTGTGCATAAGGGACAAGGCCGAAGACCTTTGTTGGATGCCTGTGGTCTTCGGGCCCTCAGACGACACTGCACCACTCATCTGCATGATTCTGTCATTGACATTACTAAATGGGCCCAGGAATACATCCAGAAACCACTGTCAGTAAACGCAATCCGCCGTGCCATCTGCAGATGCCAACTAAAGCTCTATCATGCAAAAAAGAAGCCATATGTGAACATGGTCCAGAAGCGCCGTTGTCTCCTGTTGGCCAAGGCTCATTTAAAATGGAGTGTTTCAAAGTGGGAAAGTATTCTATGGTCAGACGAGTCCAAATTTGACATTCTTGTTGTAAATCATGGATGCCGTGTCAATCCAGAGGAGGGAGACCTTCCAGCGTGCATACATATGGAGTGCATACGGTATGGGCAGCTTGCATGTTTTGGAAGGCACTATGAATGCTGAAAGATATATAAAGGTTTTAGAGCAACATATGCTCCCCTCCAGATGACATCTATTTCAGGGAAGGCCTTGTGTATTTCAGCAAGACAATGCAAAACCACATACTGCTGCTATTACAACAGCATGGCTTTGTAGTCGAAGAGTCCGGGTGCTGAATTGGCCTGCCTGCAGTCCAGATCTTTCACCTATAGAGAACATTTGGTAGATCATTAATATGTCAAAGATGACCATGAACTCTTCAGCAGCTGGAAACCTATATCAGGCAAGAATGGAACCAAATTCCAACACCAAAACTCCAGAAACTCATAACCTTGATGCCCAGACATCTTCAAACTGTTTTGAAAATAAGAGGAGATGCTACACCATGGTAAACATGCCCTGTCCCAACTATTTTGAGACCTATAGCAGGCATCAAATTTTAAATGAGCTCATTTTGTGCATAAAATTGTAAAATTTCTCAGTTTAAACATTTGTTATGTTATCTATGTTCTATTGTGAATAAAATATTGACTCATGTGATTTGAAATTCTTTTAGTTTTCATTTTATTCAAATAAAAAAAACAACAACAACAACATTTCCGGAATTCGGGTTGTGTAAGTATATATATATATATATATATATATATATATATATATATTCAGAGAGAGGATAAAAACACTCACTGGTATGACTGAGGAAATGCAGCAAGTAATTGATGAAGCCAAAGATGTTCTCGGATTTAGTCTATTGGTGAAGTTGACAGTTTTACGACTTGGACTTTATTATATCTGCATCAGACGCCCTGTTTGTCATTTATTACTCCCACGCTATCTCTGCCATGAATCACTTTAAGGATCACAAAAAACAATCAAAAACAAAATATATTATAAAGCCATCCATTAACTGACACTGACTGCACTTGAACAAGTGACAGCTGAAGTGATTCTAAACGCTTTTGAGCATAACACCAACATAAACCATATTGAGTAGAGAGGAGGATGGCATTATCAGATTGTATTTGTTTTGAGTGCCACCTTCTGATCCAGCAGCTTTATTCAACTGAAACCAGCAATACTCTTCTCTCTGTTGTTGGAATGAGGAGACATACGGTGCGACGTACACGACACCGCGGCTTGTGTTCTACTCCAGAGGGTTGGTCTGTCGTCCTCTGCTCTTCTCTGTGTGATTTTGGCATTAGGGCCACTTTGCTAATTGCACTCGGCTCGGCACATCCGTTCCCTTACTGAGTCACCAACTGCTACCAGGGGAAAAGAGCTCTCTATCCCTCATCAGGATCTCTTCTGCCTTCTTTTTTTCAATCACACTCTCGCTCCCCATGACACTATATCCTCCAATTCACGCGGCTTGCTGTGAAAGGTTACCGCAACACATTTCTCTCATCCTCAAGCAAACATTAATTAGCGGAACCGTCTGAAGAGGAAACTTCTCTTTTCGATTTCGAAAGACTCTTCTTGATTACAGAATATGTTGAGTTCAATGGTTTAGAGAGGGAAAAAAAACATTGAAAATCGTTAACGAGTGGCTTCGCCTTTCTGTTGTATAAAAATCAGCACATAACGAATTTCCAATTCGCGTAAGCTGGGTTTTTGTGATTTCTCTTTCAGTTCTTCATGTTTTAGATGAGAAGGATTGATGGGAATTAGGAGAGATCAGGGCCATTAGGAGCACTAATCCACATGTAATCCAGCACCAGCCAAACTAAAGTTTCCTCTGGGAACTTGTGTTACTCTTGGTGGGGAAAAAGCACATGCTTTTGGTCTGCATAAGAGAGAAGGACATGACGGAGTTTGTGTGATTGTTAAAGTGATAGTTTACCCAACAAAAAATTGTCATCATTTACTAACCCTCGTGTCTTTCCAAACCTGTCTGACTTACTTTCTTCTGTGAAAAACAAATGAAGAAATTTTGAAAAGAACAACCCTGGAACTCATTGATTATTGTATGTAACAAAAACATTCTTTAAAATGTCTGCTTTTGTTTTCCACTTGAGAAGTAAAGTCATGCAGGCTTGAACAACATGAGTAAGTAAATAATGACAAAATTTTAATTTTTGGGTCAATTAATCCTTTAATGACGTAGGAATATGAACCAAGCAACCCAAGCTCATTGGCAAAAAATGTCTGTGGCGACATTTCTGGAAAAATGCAGAAATTCCCCTCATCTCACCATCCAAACTTTGATGCACATTTTGTGTCACTTTTAAAGTGAAATGTCTGGTGATTGGCTTTAAAAGTGTGTTCCGTTTTGTTCAAAACAGATGAATGTGATTCTGGCAATGTTTTATTGCACTGAATGTTGTACAAGTCCGAAATTAAATGTCTGGTGAGGTCAGTGCTCTATTGCATTTGAAAATGACATACACTACACTAAACTCTAAATCCAAAACCGATAGTGTTAACAAAAGCAAACATGAGGTAAAACTGCATTTACTAAAGCAATTATGCAATTTTAGATTTCCTCTACAAGTCTTTGTTGTCTTTTATTGTAACTCATGTTTTACAAGACTAGCAAGGCAATCACAATGGAAATGCTGTAACGGGTGAGCTACAGAGCAAGTTTACTATACGTCTGAAAAGCTATAAATGGAGCTGGTTATAATGTGAACGTCAAAATGTGTTAGTTTATGAATAATGTACTATAGGAAAAGAGTTTTGGGATCATAACAGTATTTTGCTAGGAATTGCACAAAAAATATGTGTTAATTAATCAATAATTTGCTCTTGCAATCGTAATTTGCATGAAGGAAAGGAATTATAAGTTGTTGGTATTCTATTTCAGTGTTCATTTCAGTTGGAAAGTGAATTTTTATGCATTGGTGTGTTTTTGGAGTTTTGCGAAAATGTAGGGAGTGGCATGTTTTTCCAATGAGCCTATGTTAAAACCAGTTCCTGTCACATTTTTCATTAGGATGTCTACGAGCCATACAGTATATTTACTCTGAAACAGCGAGAGAGGAAGCAAGAGGGAGTGTAAATATGAATGCTGAGAAAGTGACAAGGACAGGAGAGAGAAATGGAGAGAGACGAAAGCGAGAGGATGAGGCTGACAGCTGCTTTGCCTGTGGCCATCCAGAGTGGTTGGTGTGTTGAGGAGCCTGTTTGCGCAACTGAGGCCTGACAGATAAAATTGCGGACGGATAGTTTGGATGCAGAGAGGAGAGGAACGAGTAACAGGGAGAAAGAAAAAGCAGAAAACTTTTCTGCTGTGTCTGCTAGCGCAGTAACAACGTCATCCATCATTCCTCTTATTATCATTAATTATTATCAACGCACCAGAGGCCCATTTACATCAAGCTCACAGAGAGGCAGAGAGGGGATTCCTGCACATTCACAGAGCTGCTGCAGTCTGTGTGTGTGTGTGTGTGTGTGGGCGAGCATCTTTTTTGTGTCTGCTAACGGTGTTGAGCTTATTTCCAACAGGCCTAGTCTGGGCAGTGAGATCTCGGAGTGTGGTATTTTTGGCTTTTTCTTTTTTGATTGCTTATGCAATGCCCAAGTGTCACAGGCCTTTTCTTCTGCTCCCTTTTAAAAGGGCAAGTCATAATGGCTAAAATGGCCCCACAAGGGCCTTCTGAATTGGCCTGTGTTAACATATAGGGAAGACCTGCAATATAAATATGTGTGTTTTATTACAGTCATTTAATCATTGTCATAATTATAGATCTGTCTTTTGGGCAAATGTCTGGCAGTTTCATGGGATTTGTTGGTTTTTGTTAACTTTTTTAATACTAATAGTACTAATTAAATTTCTAAAATTTGTACTCAAGTGCAATTGTTTGATCATCAGTTCTAATTATTGGCTGTCATATCATTTCCATGCACATGACTCAAGAATATTTTGGGAAGAAATTCTCTCCCAGGCTGCATTAATTAAAAAAAAAAAAATCAGTAAAACGTGAATATTGTAAAATATTTTTACAATTTAAAATGAATGTTTTCTATTATAATGTAATTTGTTCCTGTGATGACAAAGCTGAATTTTCATCTGCCATTACTTTAGTCTTCAGTGTCACACGATCCTTAAGAAATCATTCTAATAATCCGATTTGGTCCTCAAGAAACCTTTCTTATTATTATCCATGTTTTTTTTTCTTCAGTTCAGTTTAAAAAGTTTTTTTTTTTGGTTTTTATGTAAAAGTCGTTACTGTCGATTTCGGCAAGTTTAATTCATCCTTGCTGAATAAAAGAAAAAAGGAAGAAATTTAAAACATTTGAATGGTAGTGTGTATATATAAAGTATAAAAAAGTCATAGTAATAGTTTCAATGTTTTAGTGCATTGTTTCTATTCGTGATTTTCAGTGCTTTGAAATAAAAATATGGGCCTAATTAAATGTAAAATTTGTAGTTCAGTAAAAATAGATTGGTACATGCAGACCTGTGATATAAATGTGTTTTATTGCTATAATATAGTACCAGTAATAATGATTACAGATTATATTTGCATATATCTCCATTGTGGTAAGCTTTTGAGTATATTAAAAACTTAATCTGGAGACCAGCAGGTTAAACCAGCTTGGCCAGGCTGGGCAATCATCTATAGACCAGTTTAACACAAACATGGCCAGGTTGAGGGACCAGCCAACACAAACCACCTTAGGCTGGTTGAGGCTAAATTGTTTGTGTGCATGTTTTTTTTTTTTTTTTTTTCCTGCAGGGTTCTCTTCGAAGGAATTCAGTTTTACTAAAAGCATTTTGGTTTTTTTTTAACCCCTTTTTGACAGTTATACAGATATTCCCTTTAAAAGTGGTTCTGGGTGTAAGATCAAAAGTCTGATTCGCCATGTCTTTTTTAAGCATTTGTACATATCCTCTAAGACATTTATTCTGTGTGCCTAAAAGCAGAGCCAACCCCACTTCCGAACCCGTGCGGTATGTTTGCGCTGCAGTTGCCGTGGGTCTCTATTCAGCAGATGATGCCTTGAATGATTCATGACCTGAGTAAGCTACGGGGGGCACCTGGGCATGAGGAAACTCCCCTCAGGAGGTCTGCCTGTGTCAAAGGAAAGCAAAAAGAAGAAATCAATAGGGGAAGACTTCTTCAGACTCTGAGCATAAGGGCATCAGAAAGCATCTCAAAATCACTCCAATGCTGCAGTGCACAGCGTTCAGTGGTTTTCAGATGTAGCGTAGATTCATATTTGATTGTTCTGTTAAAGAAATATTTCAGGTTCAGTTCAAGCTCAGGGCCATCGAGAACACTTGCAGTATGTTGTTTATTGATCTAAGCATTAAAATACTGCTTCTAAAGTATTGCCACAAGGGGTATATGAGTGTTAACAATTTTATTTTCAATTTTACAACTAAACTAACTGTAAAATCACTGATTTAAATTTTAATTTCGAAGCTTTACAGCTCAAATAATACTCAAGTAATACAAGTAATTCACAAGTACTAATACACAAGTAAATCTGCTATAAAATAATTTAAAAGCTTTGCAGCTCAATTAATACACAAGTAATGCAAATACATAATAATGAAATTAATACTACTGTAAAATGATTTAAACGCTTTAAAACTCAGATAATACACAATTTTTAACAGAAAAAAAAATGTTAGTGCTTTTATAAAATTATAAGCTTTACATTTCCGCATTCACTTCCTGTTACGGAGAGAGGACAGGACGACAGAATTACAAAAGGTATCTTTTATTGATCGACAGTGGCGGAGATTCAGGTAAGTAATGCTTGGATATAG
>JAFVLL020020844.1:0-75749 GCA_021397915.2 Tor tambroides | reverse complement strand
AAGTAGTAGGATGACTGGAAAGGATGAGTTTAGAGACTTCTGCCTCAGAGAGTGGAGAGAAGGATGTGAACGAGTGTATGTTTGCTGGTAAGATGATAATATATAATATATATAATATATTCTAATATATATATAAATATATTTAATATAAAATTGTATTTTCTTTAAAAGTACTGTAATCTCAAAAAATCCATCATTTGTTTTTATTACCCTTTTTTCTCATCATATAATCAATCTCTCTCACACATATAATCAAACGGCTCCATTGTACATGCTCTCTTAGCATGTAAAAAGAGATACAGATCCAAAAAAAGTGTCATTAATGCACAAATGTTATTGATCGTGTGCATATGCTCAGATCTGAAAGTTGCAGAAAAATTAGCAATTTTCACAGCATAGTTTTAATAAATGGTCTTATTTCACTTTAGAAGTTTTGACTGAAAGTCACAGTGTTTCTAGCACAAAAACCTGAAATATCACAGTGAGCTAATGGGTGTACTTATATTACCTGGTAGACCGTTAGGGTCCCTCAGCCAGCCTTTAGCCTGACCCATCTTTGACTCGATCAGTGCTAGTGCTCTCCTCATGGCCTCTGTGTCCTTCAGAGAGAAAGAGTGTGTTAGTCAGTAATGTCTGTCATATTGGCCCACAGGGCAGGATGTCATAGCATGGATCTGAGTGGTTACAGCTTTTTGTTGCAGTTGCAGTGTAGGTGCTCATATGAAGGAGTAGATGCTGCAGGGAGGGGGCTCTGCAGCTCTTTCCCTCTGATGGGCAAGAGGAGCCTCTGCCTCTCTCAATCACACACACAAAGTGCGAGAGCGGCCCACATAATCACCACTTCACACTCCATTGCACCACGCACACATCTGAAGGAGAACCCGTCTGGTTCGGCAACTCAGCCATGCATATGGCGCTCCTCTTTACTGCAGTCTAAAGCAATAGTCATCTGCACAGGCAATGCATTCAATGCACACATTAGTAGAAAAATGAGCATATCAAGAGCATAACACTGAAAGACAAATGAAGGGCATGGGTCTGAAATTAGGTTCAGTATGAGTATCAAGGTCATGCCTTCAATACTGATGCCTCAAAATATTACAGCTTATTGAGGAGATGTGTGCTATAAGTTTTCTAAGCGATCGGACTTATAATTTTTGCTTGGCCGCAATTATTAATACCCTAGCAACACCTGAGCAACGATCTATAACACTTTACCAACTGCAAACATGATTGAAGTTGTAAATAAAACAAAGGTTATTGGAGTAGGTTACAAAATACTATTTTTGTTGAATTTCATTTTAGTTCAATCTGTTACTTGCAGGGTTATTACAGTTAACTAAAACTAAAACTGAAACCGTAACCATAATGTCATGAATTAAAAAAAAATCAAATAATAATAATAATAATAATAATAATAATTTAAACGAATGAAAACTATAGCCAAAATGTTAATTGAAACTAAATAAATGTTAACTAAAATAAAAATAAAAAAATTCAGAAACTTTATTTTAGATATTTGCCAAGGCATCATTTATCATTTAATTTAGTTTAACTTGATGTACTAAAATAACTAAAAAATAACTTAAAATAAAAATGAATAAAAACTATACAGACATAAACTACTAAAAATAGCAAAAACACAACAAAGTAACTAAAACTTCAAAATAAAAATGAAAACAGAGAATATAACAATTAAAAGCGATTTAAAATATTAATAAAAAAAATAATAACAGTATCTTAATGATACTAAAATAATACTGGTTACCTGCATTTCATTTTAATTGTTTGTGAAATTTACTAATAATTTGTGAAAATTGTTTCTATTTCATTTTTTTTTTTTTTGGCAGCGTACTTCAGCTATATTTGCATCTTTTTATCTTTTGACTTGTGGCAAGGTTTTGAGGTCCCATGTGGGGCACCACTGGCCCCTGAGGGCCCCAGTTTTACTACTAAAATATCAGAAAGACATGGGATTTGTATTTTTTTGACTTGATGCAGTTTATATCCTAGCCAGAAGTTTTGTGGCAAGCAGCACTCAGATGCTGATCTGAAAATGTACAGATCCAGTTTTTTGCTTTGTTGTTTTTGATTCAGCAAGACAAGTCGATAATGGACCTTTAAAAAGACTTAGAATTGAGTTCTTGTTTTTGCTTGTGGTATTTCCAGCAGGAGACACTCTGGCAGCTGAAGCAGCAGTCAGATCCAATCAGGAGAGGGAGACGGGCAGGAAATTAACCCCTCACACCTGCACCTGCTGCCTATTACACTCCATCTCACTGCTAAAATAGTGTATGTTAAAATTTCTCTAAAATATGCAGCTAAATTCATGTCAACCCGTTTTCATAAATCCATATCAAAAAGCTTAAATATAGTTTGTGGTTATCCTGAAGCAAACCTGAAGCACAAATATAATCGATGAGTCTTCTCTCAGCTAAAACGAATTATCCGCCCAATCCATTTCCTCTGCCTGCTTTGCCTGCCTGCTATCCAGTAACTGCTGCTTTCCAGCCAACCTTTCAGCATCCAGCAAGACAGATAACATTATTTGTAAGTTGATGAGTCATTTCCTTTTCGTGTGCATTAGGGCTGAGTGGCATTTGCAAGCTTGGAAAAATGTTATACAGTATGCATTTGTTCAGGTTTTTATTGTTCTGTTTACTTCACATATGATTTAAAAAAAAAAAAAAAAAACATTCAATGTAGAAAATGCTTTTGCATTAATATACAGTTCAAATGTTTGGGGTCAGTAAGATTTTTCTTTTATACTTTTTACTTTTATTTAGATTGAACTGATCAAAAGTGACAGTAAAGACTTTTACAAGATTACAGATGATTTATATTTCAAATAAATGCTGTTCTTTTGAACTTTCTATTCATAAAAGAATCCTGAAAGATGTTTTGCAGTTTCCACACAATTATAAATTAGCAAAACTGTTTTCAACATTGAAAATAATTAGAAATGTTTCATAAGCACTAAATCATATTAGAATGATTTCTGAAGGATCATGTGACACTGAAGACTGAGTAATGGCTGCTGAAAATTCAGCTTTGCCATCACTGGAATATATTACATTTTAAAATAGAGAAAACTCTTATTTTAAATTGTAATAATAAGAAGAAGAATTTGCAATATTACAGTCACAATATTAACTGTATTTTTGATCAAATAAATGTAGACTTCATGAACAGAGACTACTTATAAAGACTTAAATAAACAACCCCAAACTTGTATAGAAAAAAAATTAACATTATATATTTAAATGTAAAAATGAACCTAATTCTTGCTTTACAATTTGATGTTCTATTAGTTATTCGCATGCTGTTGTATTACAGGCAAAGAGTTTAGAATCAGGGCAGGGCGTCTAAACCTGATCAATATTTCATGATGGAGTCAGACGACCTGTTTGAACAATTACTGCTTGAATATGCCTGATCTCATGACAGCTATAACAAGCACCTGCTGTGGAGAATTACAATATGAAGGCAGACTGATGACTGACAACGATGCACTTACTCTTCAAGAGTAGAACACTGGAAAGCTTTAACATTATTCAGCTGGCTAACAACATCTGTCTCCCTTTGGCTAACAGAGTAAATAATGTCAAGAAAGATTTGGGCCAACTGTACTTAGGTTATTGGCTGACAAATTCTTTGAAATTGTTATGTAGAGAATTTCAAATAAATGCAAAAGTTTATTTTACTGAATAAGGAAAGAAGTCAAAGTAATTTTCTGATTACAGTTTTGAGTGAAACAATAAATGAATCTGGAAACGCATTGGCTTTTTCTTCCATTAATCATTCCCCGCAAATGGACTTTGTGCTGTGTGTATGAAGGAGCTGAAGAGCAATAACTATGTCAATCCATCTTTCATGTTGTCAGTCATAAGCCACAAGGGAGCACAGAGTGAGAACCGAGTTTCAATTCAATTTTGTCTTAAGACAAAAGCAAGTTGGTCCAATGCTAAATGTATTCTACATTCAAAAGATTGAAAATGTGCCAGAACTCTTTTATTGTGCCAGAATGATAAATAGATTAGCTACAGTAAACAGTTATAAATAAATCCTTTCTGTATACATCTCAGATGTAGAATATCAGAGACTGAATCAGACAAATTTAAGATGCGATTAGAACACTGAAACATGAGGAGCTGGAATTCCACCAAGGAAACAGAACAACGTCATAAATCTGTCCAGATCCTAGCTGCAACTAATCTGAAGCAAGCAAACTAACCGACTCTTTCACAGAACAGCTTGCAACATTGAGACAAAAGAACACTTATTAATAAGCCCAACACAGGAAGGAGATCGTCAAATTTGGGGCAAGCAATCAAGACTGATGGTCAAAGAGATGGCCAATCACATGTAAACCTGTGATAGAAAGTCACGAGCTACAGACTCTCTTGGGCGGGTCTCTACCCCCACAAGACAAAGACTGAAACTGAAAATTCCTTAGGAGACCTTTTAACCTTTCTCTGGTCGTCACAGAACATGCCTCTTATCCTCCATAGAAATACACAGAGACTTTCTCTCCCATATGTACCTGAAATCATCTTAAAAGACTTATTAGCAACTAATAAGTCTTTTACGCATAACTCCATATCATGTATGTAACCCACACATTTGACTATCCTTGTTTTAATCACTCATTGTGTATGTCTTGTTTTTAATAAGTATTGAATAGCTTAAGCCTTAAAGGGTAATATTCATGTTTGGTATGTATGAGTTTGAAAATTCATGCTTTAAATGTTTCTTCCAATTAATTCTTTGTAAAATGTATCATAATCTTCTTATAGAAATCCTATCCGAAATTATACTTTACAAGAGCGGGAAAATTCGGACCATGTGACTGATCAGATAACATGTTGATTTATGATGAGGAAGACACAGAGCAACACCCCTAGGCTAAGATAATTTCTAATTGGTCAAGACGTCCAGATGGGACGGTCTGAAAGCCGAGTTTAAAAACTCAGGACACCATCAAACACTCTCTCTTAGCTCTCTTACTTTTTCTAATCTCTTCTCCTTGCCACCGCGTTTTGACGCTGCTCTTTGAGCGCCATGTGCTCTGGCCCACGTGCTAGCTGCCACCACAATGAGAAGAAAACCCGCCTAGTCTCGTTACATCCTTTTATTTTTATTCTTTTATTTTTAGTTTCTTTTCTTTCCGTTGAGTTTCGTGTGCTAAGTTAAGTTTGCCAACGCCGTGTCTCCGAGTCCGACCTCGAGCGCCCGTCTAAACTTCAACCAGCCCACAACTCCGCAACTTCAGCCAAGAGCCATTGGCTACCCAAGACGTCCCTTCAACGACTACTGAACTTCCAACCAATCCGCAACCTGGGAAAACCCCTTTCTGCAAAGATGACGACAAAAGGGAATCCCTTAGCAACGCAAGCAAGTAAAACAACTCCAGACTTTTAGCTGGATTGGTGCATTTAATATGAATTTTAGCCTAATTGAGAAACTCAATGCGAGGGTTAAATAAGTGATTGATGGTTGTTCAGGTCTAGGCAATTGCACATATTGCTGTAAACTTGGGATTTCACATTTCCTACTCTTAACTCATCCTTTCCTTACTTTCTCTCTTTCCTGCAACGTGTGAATGTGTGAATGCTTGTGTTCATGTGTTAGTTTAGTTTATGTCTTAGGTTTATATAAATAAAATCTTGTTTATATTGAAAAGAGAAGTATCTTGTGTTTTGTGCTCACAAGTTAATGTCTTAATCTGTCGATCTTGTTACTGTGCTATTAAATAGTGTTTTCACTATATTTTGGATTTTAATATCCAGTGCAGAGTTGATTGTTATACGGATCCTTCAGTGATCAGCCGTGAAACAGCGATTCTGTCCAAATTCCCTATAAAATCATAAATGATTCCCTTTGAGCTAAATTAAAATATTTCTTTAAATGAAATACATATTACGTATTTTACGTTACACAGATATATGTGTATTTTCTTAAAAAGGAATTTTAAAGACTCCCGCAAAATCAAAGTTTTGTGGCTTTGAGCTCTAATGATATGCTATACTCCTAAAAAACTAGGTTAATTCTTAGTACATGCAAATTAGTACATTTAAAATTCTAATCAAGGAGAATAAACAAAAATATTTATTATTTATAAAAAAAAAATTCAGCCCATTAAAATCCATTTTTAGTCTATTTTTTTTTTCAACTTGTTTCCCTTGTTTGCTATTTTTTGTAGTTCAGTATACTCATTGAGATTTTTTGCCTGCAACGTGCATAATTATTGTTACAAAATCTAAAGCACCTGTTACTGCTAAACTAAAAGGTAAAATAAAGATTATTGGCTATTTTAATAAAAAGGGAGGAGCTTTCCAATATATCCCACCCTAATTTCCTATTTCAACAGGAAATACGTGAACACGACAGCAAAATACACTCATCGAGCAATTTCACTGGGATGCAAAAACCGGGAGGAGCTGTGTATCAGGAGAGACAGAGCATAAAATCAAGTTAATCTGGTAAGACAGCATTCAGGTAAAGGAAATGTGTAAAACGGGAGCCATGGAGACAGACACCAAGCATAAAAAAGTTGTCACATCCTGAGACAGACATTAGTGATTAACTGTGAGACGGAGTGTCTAAATGAGGGATGATGTGAGACTGAAGTAAATATGGATGAGGAGGGTGAGTGATGGCACAGTGTCTTTCTACAGCACATCCGAAAACAACCTCTCTAATTGCAATTTATTGTTTTGTTTTGGTCCTGGGTTTCTGAAATACAGCACCCCTTATATACAGCATATAAAATGGCAAGCCAGGCTAAGAAAAAACGTCTTCTACCAAAACAAGAATGAATATACTATTACTAACACACACATACTGTTAGCAACACAATGATCTGGCATGCAGTTTGTCGCATTACAGAGCGGGAGAGAGGAGAGCTTACCTTCTATAGGAAGGGAAAAAATGGAAGAACACAGAAAAGAAAGAGAGCAAAAAGAAAGAGGCATGTTTACAGAGTTATATCAGGGCAAACAGAAAAACAGAGGTGACAGCAAAGTAAATGGAAGCTCAGGAAACCGATTTTGAGAGTAGAGTGATTTCTTATGGAAATATTTAATATGCATGCTAAGCAAGCGAAGGGTGTCACCAGTCAGCGAGGGATCAAATGATTCAGTAGGCTTCGTGAAATATTGAAAGGCAGATCATTAATCTTTCGGTTAAACACTGATGCCATGTGTACGGTATATGGTGATGTTTTCCACCTTTGCTGGTTACTAGGCCTGTGTTTTTGTGTCATATAGTCAGTGAATTCTGAGCCTGACTGTGAACAGCGCTGGAAATGGAACAGATTATTACATTAGCAGGATGGGAGTGTCACATTCATTCAGGGAGAAAAACAAAGAGACACCAAGGGGTCTCAATAGAGCGCAGCAGTGACTGCCCACTTCTAAAGCAGCCATGTATTATTTCTATTCATTTTCTTTATATGTCTTTTAAAACAATATTCTTAACAATATATTCTAAACTAAAACAACCAGCTTTGAGATAAATCACAAGATTACAACAGTTTTAAGTGTAAGACTGGGCTACAGCCAATAAATTTGATATATTCATATATACTACTATTCAAAAGTTTGTGGTCAGTGAGATTTTGTTTTAAAGAAATTAATACGTTTATTCAGCAAGAACATATTAAATTTATCAAAAGTGACAGTAAAAACTTTTAAATTGTTACAAAAAAAAAATCAATAAAATGTGGTCCTTTTTAACTTTCCAACAGGAAAAAGTTCTCTTGCGCAACAAATCAGCATAATAGTTTTCTGAAGGATCAGAAAATATATTCCAGTAAAAAGAGAGCATCAGAGACTTCTTTTCAAAACACTGAACATTCCAAACTTTTGAACAGTAGCGTACGTCCAAGTGGACCATCTCCACACTTTATCATTGATTATAAGTATAAAACAGCATCTAATCTAGCTTTTTTCTTTGCTTTGCTTTGCAGATTATTCAAATATATCATTTTTGTTTTTTTATTAAAAATTACACCAAAAGCTTGACTCATTACCGTTAAAAGTCTTTTTTCTATGGAGATAATGAATGGGATTTTTACTTCTCACTACTGCTCCCACTGTCATGTTCAGTTTATAAACATAGTTAACTGAAAATTGTTCACTTAACTTGCTTGACCCATTGAAGCCGACATTGCTTAGTGTAACCATTTACGGTGGAGTTGCAGAAAGGGGTGTATGTGTGTTTAAGCATGATAAAGCTCATACTTTGTTGGCCCAGGCATCCTCGTCCCATGAAGTGAGTTGCAGCACTCTGATTATCTCGTTGATCTCGGCGCTCATCTTCTCAAACGTGTAGTTTCTGTTCTTCAAGGCCTCCTCCACGCCGTGACTCTTAGTGCACTTGGTTGTCACAAAGATTTTAATGGCTGATGGGTATCAAAAAAACAATTTTGTTAGTCCTCCCTTTCATGGGCTACCTAAAACTGCTGTACAAATCAAGATGACAGTGCGGTTTATATTTGATGTGTCCAAAAATCAGGCAACTAATTATCACCATACGAATAGACATATTTGCAAACATCGACATTAATGGCCTTTCTGCGAGTGCAGATGAGCTGCCATCAACCTGGCTATTTATTGCTGAGCCAACAGCAGTAAGCCAACTGGATGAAGGGAAAAATCTATCCCTCCCCGCAAGGCGGTTAAATGGCTCCAATTATCAGTGTTGCCATATCAACGGGCTGGCACACAGAGACCGCAAGCTGCACACATGAACACACAGCACTTCGCTGGCCTCTTACCTGATATAAGCACGGGCAGCAGTTCCTTCACTGTGTTCATGGAGGTGACCAGCATCACACGGTGCTCCTGGTGTGTCAGCTCCTGTTGCCGCTCATCAATCATCTTTGCCATTTTCGTCATGCCTAACAAATTCATACATCAATACAGTGACAATTTAGAGGTCAAAAATGGATGTTGCTTTTGAGATTTGCTAAAGATAACATTTAACAGTGTAATTATATTAGATTTTTAATGATTAACTTCAAGTTAGCATGATGACAACAAGGGTAATCTAAATTTTTTTAAAAGTCAATACATGTATATCCAACATTAAAATCTAAAAATATACACTACTGTGTGGGTACGTTTTTAAAATGTCTTTGAAAGAAGTCTCTTATGCTCACTGATTAATTAAAATAAAAAGAAATCATATTGTCAAATATTATTTCAACTTGTATTCCATTTTAATATATTTTAAAATGTAATTTATTCCTGTGGTGGCAAAGCTGAATTTTCAGCAGCCATTTATTATTACTGTCATCAATGTTGAAAACAGCTATGCTGCTACATATTTTTGTGGAAATCATGAGGGTTTTTTTCCACAATGTACTTTTTTTTTTAAGTTTTTTTTTTTCAATAGCTCATGTCATACATAAAGCAAAAATAACAAAAGTGAGGGAAAAAGCCAGATCAAGGCTAGCAACTGAAAATACCTCACACAAAATAGAAATTCTTCCTTCAAAAACAACCTACCACCTAATAAAAGAGGAGATATATAACAAATAATCAGTTTTCAAGGTCATACATCAAGTGTAATCTTTTAAAAACAAAAAAAAGTAACAAAAGCATCTGAAAATAATAATTCAACCATAATAACAATGAATTCCATTCATGCAAATAGTCTCTGCCAACTGTCCAACTGCATGAGCCAGATGCCAACAGCATCAACTTTAAATTCAGAAATTCAAATCAAAATGAAATGAAATCTCTTCAAAAGGAAGTAACAGGACATATAAAGTACCTGGTCCCAGGTTTTTAGTGTAAGTGATCAAGTCCTCCATGGTTTCCACAACCTCTGCAACGGTCAGGTACTCCAGGATGCCTTTACACACCCGGATAATTTTACGCACCTTAGAAAGACACAAAATACAAATGATACAAAAGAAAAAGACACATTGACATTTATGCATTTTGGCAGCTTACAGTACAGCAAAGCTAATCTTTTTTCAAAGCAAACATTTCCTGGGATTCAAACCCATGACCTTTACGTTGCCAGCGCCGTGCTCTACCACTCAAGCATGGATCCTTACAGGGATCCCATAGGACTACTGTTTTATTCTGCAGGTCTCTACCACAAACAGGCAGACCCACAAGATATAGTACTATAACATCATGCTTACTCAGTACCCTGTGAACAACACAGCTCCTTGAGAAAGATGATAGCAGCACTATTAATAGAGCTCAGAGTTAGCTTTCACCACAAACCGATGATCTAATATCTCGCCAGTATGTACATACACACCACAATCTGTGCTCTCTTGGAAAAGTTTCTATTACGTTAGAATAGAGTTTTTTGGTCATTAGTACAGCAGTCGTTGGCACTAAATCTGCATATGTTCTCACTGGTTTTAGGGAGTATTTTTGGTTTTGAATACATATTACCAGCCCATTTACACTGTGCTGCTGGGTTCGTATCTTGTCTTGTGATGAGAAATCTTGTGACCCGAAGAAGCAGAAACTTCAAAAGTAACTCGCGCTGATAGAAGACACACTGTGTGCGAGGCGGCTCACTCAGATCATGTGCTCCGTGTGAGCTCCATTATGCTGCGCCCACACGGCAGCACACAGGGGAGGCTGGATATGTGGAGCACGGCACATTAAGACCGCAAGTTACAACGCATGATAAGGGACTGTGTGTTTAATGTTGTTAGGCCAGAAGAAAAGCCTTTTTTGTAAAGATGATCCAAAGAATTTAAATTCAGGATTTGCCCTGAGCTGATTATTATTCGTCAGAAAGACAGAAATATTTTACAAATCCAATGTGCTTTATTTCAAGATCAGATTTTTAAAAAACTATATGCGCATTTTACACAGGATCTTTCACGTATTTAATGAGGTTAAACAAGAAAGCATGCATGCAAGATTCACATCCAACTGTCAAATAATCTACGGTACATAAATCACTCTTCACAAGGAAATTGCTTGGTTAAGATAACAATCTTGCTTTCAGTCAAAACCCTGTTTGGAAATTCATTATGACATTTCCCAGAGAAAAATGTGTGATATCTGATCTCATCAATGTACATCAAAAAAAAAAACAAAATGTTAGGTTTGTCAGTTTCACAAAGCAGGCCTTTGGAGGAGAACATATTATTTGTTACTGTCGACTGCCAGTTTCACATTAATAGCCAAGCATCTGAAAAATTGCCAAATGTGAAATAAATTACTGTGCACTTTACAATCACACATTGCCATCCAAACAGCACAACATTTTAAAGTGAATATAAAAACAGCATGAAACAGTCAAGTGTAAAGAGAGTATTGACAAAGAGAGTAATAAACACTTACTTTTTAATTTTTATTTAAAATATTGTCATCTACCACTGTGCACTATTTGTTCACAAAGCCAAGAAAAGAATACGTTTCATGGTATGATTCCAAATTTAATGTCAATAAATGACATTGCAGGTGTACAATATTGTTCAAAAGTATGGGGTAAGTTTTTTGTTTTTCAAAGATATCTCTTATGCTCATAAGGTGCATTTATTAGATCAAACATAAAGTAAAAACAGCAATATTGTGCAACATTTTTACAAATTAAAAAAACTGTTTTCTATTTTAATATATTGTAAAATATAATTTTCCTACAATGGCAAAGCTGAATTTTCATTAGCAAAATCTGATCTGTCAGAAATCATTCTAATATGCTGATTTGCTACTCAAAAACATTTTCTATTATTATTAATGATGAAAACAGTTGTGGTGGTTAATATTAGTGGTCGACCGATATATCACCAAGGCCAAGGAGGAGAGTTCAGCTTGACTGGAGACGCGCCATCGACAAACTTTAAACTCGTGATTTCAATTTATGCTGCGCTTTATGCATTTGCCCACTGTTATATTCATGTCATTTTCACTGTGTGCTGTATGTAAAATGAGTGTTATCTTGGCTTTATTTGAAAAAATGCACACAAACTTCCCAGAATACTGAGTGCCCTGTTGGTTACAGTGTTTACTTCCTTTTTAATTATATTTTTATTAAATAATTATTTATTTGTGAAAAATACTTTGTCATCTAAAGCATAAGTATGTTTATTTTACACATTTATTTTTTAAACCATTTTCAAATGATTTCAAATTTCTTAAATATTAATTAAAATAAATAAAATTATATCGGTTTTATATCGGCCATCGGCCACCCTGCTTTGCAAGATATCGGCATCGGCATCGGCTGTCAAAAAACCACTATCGGTCGACCACTAGTTAATATTTTGGTTAAAACCATAATTTATTTTTGGGGGGAAACTTCATAAGAATAGCATTTATTTGAAACAGAAATCTTTTATAAGATAAAAATTTTTACTGTCAATTTTGGTCAATTCAGTGCATCCTTGCTGAATACCGAGCCTCTTTTGAATGGCAGTGTATGTGTATTTAGCTTAGCCTAATCATTAATCTCAATTACTTTTTATGAAAATTAATCATCAGCCTTGAATCATCATCAAGATAGCCTTCATTTCCATTCGTACCTCTGCCTCGTCAAAGGTCAGAAGCAGGTCTGAAGTGCCTGAGAGGATGCCCCGTGAGCCATCGATGAGGTAATCACGGGCCGGGACAGAGTACGGGTCTGTCCTCAGCATCTGAGCTGCTTCCACCAGCTTTGCACAGGCATTCTCCACCCTGAGAAAAAAAATCACAACTGATATGAATATTCTAAAAAAATATATATGGCATACTATCTACTATCTATAATGGCTTGCACTATTAGAAATGCTCAATACTAAATAAATGCAATATTCAGTGCAAAAAGAAAAACTATGCATTTGACTCAAATAAGAGGTGACACTACTAATTGATTTAATTGAAATGAAATCAATGGCCCACTAAATCACAAATCAAGACTATTTAAACACTCAATTCCCAGAAATGAGAGCAGTAAACAACTCCAAAGCTTTCCAGCAAGCAGTGTAAAATCTTCTCTCAGACTCAATAACACTATATTAATAGAAATTAAAGCATGTCCCTGTCGCCCTGCGGCCCACGGGAGAGCGGGATGATGACGTGTTCTGGAGGAGGCCTCTCTTTATCGTTATTCTGCGGTGGAGACCCAGACTTACGCAGGCACCTCCCTGTATGAGGCACCACCCGGGTGTCAGTGCTTACAACACAGCCTATATATAAAGAGGTTCACATTTCCTGTCACCAACCACATGTGTGCTGATTGATGATCCCTGTGCCAGCTTGTGTTTATGGTGCCAAATGTGTCAGCTAAGACTTCAGCTGTCTTTAATTGAGCCCATCTGCCCGGCCATTTCAAATAGATACAGATACCCACACTTTATCATTTGTCAAGCCTGATCAAGTCTAATCGCTTTGTAAGGTAATAGCACAAGGTTTATATGCAGCACAACTTGAGTTAGTATCATGTCTGCAGCATAAATGGTACGGAAACATGTTAAAACCTTATTATAATTAACTATGAGCAATAAAAATAGTGAATCATGTCTTAGCAAACACCACTAATAACTGTAAACATTTCTTCTAAATTTAGCCTCCATCTGATTCTCCAACTAAATTTGGACTTGCTTAGTATGAATGACCATATCACAGTTTGTAATTCTGGTTTGTCATGTATTTCACATTTGTACAATCTTCTGAAAAATGACTCCCCTCAGGAGGTTGATTGGTGAGCCAGGAGAAGCTGTGCAGGGTCCATATGGACCTGTCAACTCCACTGCTGCTCGGAGGATGCTTCATACGCTACTACATGAGCATGAGGTCTTACAAATCTATATACACACATCTATATAAAGTATAATATTATATACAAAAAATAATAATTAAATTCAATAATTGGTTATACTTTACATAAAGCCTGTGTAATGATTTATAAAGGGTTATTTAAGGGTATAATGCATTATAATTATTCAAAATGTGCGCTGCAATACATTTTATCTTGCCATATATATAATTATAACCAAATTTAAAATGCATAGTGTAACAATGAATTGATAAGTGTTATAATGTATTAACAGTGATTACAATTATTCATGAGATTGTACAATGCATTATAAGGTGCATTACAAGGCATAATTAATGCATTTAAACAAATCTTATAATGCATTTTACATAAAGGCTTTAATTAAAGTGTTACCTAATAATTTACATTTTTATGAAAAATCTCTCTCTCTCTCTTTATATATGTATTACATTTTTATATTTAATAACACATAATTAATGATTATAATTATATATTATTAAAAAATAATTTAATATTAAATAATAATGTTTCGTTTTTATTTTATGCAATTTAAATATACATTAGAATATATCATTACATATAATATAAAAACATGATATATAAAATAGTGTTTTGATCCAGTTTTCTCCTCTTCTCTCCATCATTTCTTGCCATCTCTCCACTTCCAAAAAATATTAATATTATACATTTATATTCTATTTTTTCTATAATTTATAATATTTGAGATTTTTACGTTTTATGCAATTCCACTATTATATATATATATATATATATATATATATAAAACACCTCTTTGTGTTCTCTGTGACTTTCTGACTTAGAGCATCTGAGAAAGTGAGGAAAAAGATGGTGAAAGACAGACACAAACAGACAGTCTGCATCAATATTAAACAGATTCAATACTAACTGTTCCATCTGCATTAGCTGCCAAGACACCACTTCACACAGCCGGGGAGACACTAGGGAGAGCACTCATATAGTTTTTGCATAGACTTATCAATAATGCATCGTAAGCTCAGTGGAAAACGCCCCCCAAGCTTCAGCAGTGAGAGGATGACTCAGCCACTGACGGCAAGCAATCGCACCAAAGGAACATGTCCTACAAGACCTTATTTAACCTCCATTACACTGTACATTATTTCAAGCTTTCTCCAAGGTCGGTACATCAAAGACCTCAAACTCTGACATCAGGCTTTACGGGTATCTAAAACCGGGAAGAGCAAAAAGCTTTAGATGTTTGGACAATCCTGTGTAATGTATCATCACTTTAAACTTCTCTTGACAAGGCAAAGGCACATGTTTGTTAATCCTGTGTAATGAGCGTGTATGTGTTCAGCGTGATTAGAACTGATGTATGTTCACATGATGGGTGCCTGGAGAGAGACAGGAAGACAGGTCTTACTTAATGAAGGCCGGAGGCATGTCTCTCTTCATAATCTTGTCTTCTGTGGTCTGTACCGTCTCCTTCCCCACCTGAGAACACATGTAAAACAAGCTTGTTTACAAGATGCATAATGAGATCATTAAATACATTTCTATTTTTCTGACACCAGCCTCCGCTCAAAAAGGTTATACACACTTATAGGGAAAAGCTTCAGCCCTTAGGCAGACCAGATTGACACAGCTTGTGAATGGGGTCGCTCTGAGTGTCTGGACACAATAAGAGCCTGTGTGTCTTGGATGAGCCCTGAGGCTGATCTACCACTCGCTGTCTGGGATGCTGCCAATATTTCCAACTGTCCAATCTGAAACAACAACCCATGTTGCTCATCTGCCATTATCACACCCAGTTATTGATTATTTCCAGAATGAACTCACTGGAAAAGGAAGATGCAATCAACACATCTACAAACATGTAAAAACTAAAATAAATAATTAAAAATTTGAAAAACAAAAATTGAAAAGGAAAACTAAACAAAATAAAATGAGAAATAAAACAAAGCTAAACTAAATGAAATAAAAAAAACTAAACTAATCTAAATGAAAAACAAAAACTAATTTAAACTAAATGGAATAAAAACAAAACTAACTAAATTAAATGGAAAAAACTAAAAACAAACAAAAAAAACAAAAACAGAAAAGAACAGAACAAAACCGGAAAAAAAAACAAACAAAGCTAAACTAAATGAAACGAAAAACAAGAAAAAAACTAAAGTAAATGAAAAACAAAACAAAAAACTAAATGAAATGAAATGAAAAACCAAACTAATTTAAACTAAATGAAACTGAAAAACAAAACAAAACAAAATAAAAGGGGAAGATCTAATTGCACTGATTTTATAATTTTGCTATGATTTTAATTTAATGTTATCAATGTTATACCATGTTATTAAACTCTTTTCAGATTCAGTGATGTATTTATTTAATTAATTTCCACAAATCAGTTCAAACTGTCTCACTGATTTAAAACCCATCTCTGGGTCATTGATTTATTTGCATCACACAGAAATAGATATTTTTAGCTATAATCACCTAACCCTATCAAACATTACTGTAAATATTTTCAGTGTCCATGCAAAACAAAAAGTAAAAAAAAGTGTCTAATTCTTTCTTACATCACAGCAAAACCATTGTTTGATTTTTAAACCAAGATATCAGACCACACACACATGCTCCCAACCACGTGGTCTATTTGCCCTTTCACTGGACATCAGGAATGACATTACACTGTCCTTCTTTAGAGTCCACTAATGCAGAGATAGCAGCGTAACAGAGAGATGTTTGTTATCTCCACACGGCACATTGCCACTTCCCGCCTGCTCTTTTTTTCCAATGATGTAATTACACCGAGGCAGTCACATTCATTTTTCTATATCTTTCCATCTCTGAATCGTATTTGAAGAAGATTTTTCAGCTCCCATCAAGCTTTTCATGAGTTGACATTTGAAAATATATATATATATAGAGAGAGAGAGCTTTTATTTGATTGGATGGGTGAAAATAGCAGGGAATAACAATGAGATGAAAAACAGGTCAAACAGACGCAAGTAGTAAATAATAGAGTGCATTGATTCACAGCAGATGACCTGCTAAGGACCATTGATCGCACTGGAATGCGCAAAGAATGCAGTTGTATATGGAGGATGGTGCTTTTGTAGTGCAGTGCGCTCTTTTACAAACTCCTAATTGGGTGAAGGGGACTCATAAATAAGGCTAACTGGGTTAACTGCTGGGCTAAAGTGGGAACAGAGATCACACACAGCAGCCAGTCACAAACATCAGCCCTGTGCACGCTGTGATGAATGCTGCACAGGGCCTGTTTGGTAGACATATTCAACAGAATGAAAAGACTTTCATTGCAGTTCTGGTTAAACATGATGTACCCATCCAAAAAACATCCAACGGTCAAAATGTCATGTGGTCAGGGGGTTAAACACTTGCATTTATTATTTTCACTATATCTGAGGCTTATTAGCGTCTATTGGCACCTGATATATTGAAACTCTTTTCAGTGGGGCCTCCACCTCACGCTTCTCTTGAGATACTGGACCTGCAACCACATTCCACACAGTTATTCTTAGCTCAGTGTCCTGGTCTATAAGGCCATCCGAGGGGCAAGAAGTAATGGTGGTAAATAAGAGCCCACTAACAACTTAGTCAGGGGTTTACAAGCCCCTAAAAGCAACCAAAGTGACAAGGGCACAAAATATGTATTTAGAACAATACTAAATTAAGCATCCTATTACTTCGTGTATCTAAACTCAGACAAGGGAAATGGATTCTTAATTAAATGGTATCAACCAGCTTTTTATTGTTACTAGTATAAATAAATGTACAATATGTATTATTTGTTGTGTTATCCGCACCAAGATATTCCAGTTTGTCAGCAAATAAATGGTTTTACATCATCCGATGGACTTTTGACAGGGCCTTTGTGAAAACTAGATTGTACTTCCAAATTCTTGTATCCTCACCCATGGATATTCTGATCGAGCTATTCATTTTTCTCAGTTCTCTCTAGTCGTGTAGCACTGATTTGACTACACCGTCAAAAAAAGTCTAATAAATCATTATGAGATACCTTGCATATAGGATTAAAATTTATATTACATTTGATGGGGCAATGTGATAAACATAATAATTAATAACATTTCCAGAAGTCCCTGTGTGATACATCACATTTGATTTAAAAAAAAAAAAAATCACCATTTATGTCCATTAAGCCATTTTGTGTAACATTTAAAATTATTATTATAAAATGTATTAATTATAAAAAAAAAAAATATTAAGTAAATTTTTATTGTGTTTTTGAGTGATCTGAGTTATGATAATGATACATAGAAGAACAATAACTATAAAGTTTTCATTAAAAACTCTAATTCATCTATAATGCAATAAAAAGTCCATACCATAACGATAACTGTAACTATAACAATATCGGCACAGAGGAATTATATCATAGGAATCACTTTCAGAGTGATCATTTTTTCAGTTACTGAATGTTAGAAATGACAGCCAATCAAAATCCACTTTTTAAGCATGTACTGCAGAACATAAGTACATAACAGCCGTTGATATGGACGCTAATATAGTCATCACTATAGTTATCATTATAGTTTTCATTCTTGTTGAGTACAGGCCTTTATCCTGATGGTTTTGTTTTTGTGTGGGTGACACTGTACCCTGTCACTGTCTAAAATTTTTCTGCAGCACTCTATTTCACCACCAATACATTTTTTTTATTATCATTTTAAATGTACTTTTCTTTTACAGCATAGTGGCATGTGTTAGCAACAGGGCAGCACAAAATCCACCTGTTCAATAATGTGATTATAACAGGCGATGGCATGTTTATTTATGACACTGGCTCATAAAAACTGAGCTGATATTTGACATCTGACATGATTCTCATTCCTCTGAAGTTCACTTGTGTGTGAGGGTTGTACTGGACACATAAACAGTGAGAATGTGACGGCACCTGCAGTAAGATGCCTCTCCCTCAGCCGAAAGCAGAGCGGGTGCGACTGCATTCTCTCTCCATGATGGCTGTTTATATAACAAGGCTCCTTGTCTGTCACAGCACTCTGTCATCTGTTGACTGTTTACGCTTGAACTCTGAAGTATCTCATTGATTCCCACAACCTCCGCAAAGACTCATGACTCCTTTAAAGGGAAACTCTGCACACACGGCGACGGATCCATAAAAGGTTTGACTTTATAAAAGGGCCCTCAAACGCACATTTGGCAGTTTCCGTGGTGTCAAACAAAGCATATGGGTAACAGAGAGACAGATTCAAGAGGCATCAGTGCATTGATTGTGTACTTTTGATGCATAATTAATGCAGAGTGCTTATAGCAGTTGTAGCTTCGCTAAAAGGCCGTTTGATCTCAGGTGCATTAGTGCTGTGATAATGGGTTTTGAGAGAGCAGCCCAGGTCAGCAGCTGCTCCGGCTCCCGTCTATCAGGCCACTGTCAGATATCATTAAAGACAATTCAGATAATTTCAGCAAACAGGACTGAGGAAGCCAGACTTGAAGGACTTGTGCACTGTAGAGGATTACATTAAGTACAAGCCCAAGTAACACTTTAGTATATGGACCAATTCTCACTATTAACTAGTTGCTTATTAGCATGCCTGTTATTAACATATTGGCTCTTTATTTGTACTTATAAAGCACATATTCTGCATGACCATATTCTAAATCCGTAATTCTAACCAATACCTGAACTTAACAACTACCTTACTAACTATTAATACGCAGCAAATTAGGAGATTATTGGGGTAAAAGTTGTAGTTAATGGTTTGTTAATAGCAAGAATTGGACCTTAAAATAAAGTGTGACCTAACTAAGAATTCCATTGAGTCAGTTTTGAGATTTGTCTTATGGATAATGTTTGTAACTTTAGCAAAAGTGATAGACCAATATACAGTATTGGATTATATTTGACCATTTTGAGATTACTGGTCAAATATTATTACTTTTCTGTTCTGTTCATGCCCATTTAGCTGATTATCTTCATCTTCATCCTTCATCCTCAGTTCTTTATCAACAACTGAGTAAATATTGAGTAAAATAAGGTATTTTTTAGTTATTTTTAGTTTATTTTTAAAGCAATTAATACTTTTATTCAGCAAGGATGTATTGAATTGATCAAAAGTGTCAGTAGACATTTATAACATTGCAAAAGATTTCTATTTTGAATACTAGAAATTTTGCTGTTTGCTGCTATTAATCAAAAAATCCTGAGAAAAAAATGTATCATGGTTACCACCAAATATGAAGCAACACAGCTGTTTCAACATTGATCATGATAAATGTTTCATGAGCACCAAATCAGAATATTAGAACGATTTCTGAAGGATCATGTAACATTGAAGACTGGAGTAATGATGCTGACAATTCAGCTTTGCCATCACGTTAAAATAAATTTCAAAATATATTAAAATAGGAAATTATTTTAAATTGTAATATTATTTCACAATATTATAGTTTTTACTGTATTTTTTTAACAAATATACGCAGCTTTAGTACGCACAAGAGACTTCTTTCAAACACATTAAAAAAAAAAAACCTCACCAAGTATTATTTATATATCAAATATTATATTCTACAGTGGTCGATACTGAGATCAGTCAACCACAACAGAAAAAGAATTCATTTTTTTTAGAATTCCTTTCTTTCCTTCATTTTGTTAGGGGTACATTTTCAGAAATGTATAAATAACAGTCATTTCAAACAGATACAAATTTAAAAAGATTGCATATGTGCACTGTCACAGTTAGAATCATCTCAGCCCTCATAAAAGAGCCGTGCAGATTCTCATCTATATTGTGATTCATAGAAATCAGACTGGAGCATTATAATGCAAACATTCAAGCCACTCAAAATATATTCTCTATAGTCAAGGCTGGATTTATTTTGTGAAGAAGTCACAATGGAGACTTGCTTTAAAAAGAATATGCCTGTTTAATGTACTTGAGGGATTATGGGAGCTGGGGGAAGCAAACTGCAAACAAGTTTATGCTTGTGTCATCAGTGTGGGTCTTACTATGACATTGTGATAGATCTGTATGAATGACTGGGATTATCTGCAGTTTAACACATTTAAAAGGGCATCACGTCCTCTCACACTATCATTTTATCACTACGGGAGTTTTCCATGCAAGTGGCAATTCACTAATGTACTAGAGCAGTGATACTCAAATCTGGCTCGCGAGATCCACTTTCCTGCAGAGTTTAGCTCCAACCCTGATCAAAACTCACCTACCTGTGATTTTCTAATGATCCTGAAGACACTGATTAGCATGCTCAGGTGTGTTTGATTAGGGTTAGAGCTAAAATCTGCAGGAAAGTGGATCTCGCGAGCCAGATTTGAGTATCCCTGTACTAGAGTTTGGCTTTGGGTTAGTAGGTCATGTCTTTAACCACTGCATTTTGCTGTTGAATGTGACATTAAAACAACAGCAGCAGTTCACATATACTGTAGCTCCGCACTACTGCTGACTCCAAAGGGAATCTAAGAGCTTAGCCATGGATGACATTAACGGCACACATTTACAAATGCATATGGCATATGGATGGTATGCCAATGGCTCTCTTCCAAAGCACTGTGACAGACTTGTCTGGGAGACTCCCCTCCATGCCAGACCCCTGCTGTCTTCTCTGTTAAGATCCAGAAAAAGCATTCAGAGAGAAGTAGATAAAATAACTCAAATAGTCCATATGAATCCAGATCTAGTTTGCTATTCCTCACTGGCTTCATTCCAGCCCTTCCACACAAAGCAATGATCACTAATCAGTTCAAGTTACAGACTAAGACCAAATATGGTTCTGGATTGTATCTATTAGGTCGTATCTAATATTCTGTGGAAGCAAGAAGTAGTGAGAGTCGAGTCGACATTACAATAAATAATTACAAATTCAATTCCTTATTTGTAACAATTATAGGGTCATTATATACATATTAGTTCACTAATGTATATAATCTAATCTCGTTCCACAATCCCACAGTGACCAAGAGAATGTTGACAATCTAAACATAGAACAGTCTCCAAGATACAGACTGGTCTTTAGAGTGAGAAGAGATATAAAACCTCTTCCCTCATCCTTGATTTCGAGGCTTGGCTGATGTGCTGGACACTTCAGCAGTAACAGGTGCCGCATATGAGGGGGATGGGGTGTGTCTCCAGTGAAGACGCTGACACCTTAGACTTCCTCAAGCCAGCAGGGAGTCACTTTCCCTGTGCATGAAACACCCCTCCAGCCATGCACCGTGAGACCGTGTTACTTCCCAGACTAGAAGACCTATTTATTTCCAGCACAAACTGCTCACTCCCTATTTGTGACTTACTCACGTACATTAGGAGGATACTTTTCATGTTACTTCACTTAATGAAGGCTGGGAGTAAATTATCTTGTTACAAATAAACAAGAAGAAATAGCCTAATACTTGACAGCACCTCTGACCTCTCAACACAGGTCCTGCTTGAGTTACACCTTATAGGACTTGTGAGAACATACTGTATACAACTTTCAATAGAATAGAATAGAATAGAATAGAATATTTATCTACAGGCATAGACTTGTTACATCAAATATGTTCCAGATGGCTGAAGGCATTAAAACACTTAGAACACATTACAGATGAGAGCAGAATAGAATAGAACAGAATAGAACAGAACATTTAACCCAAGGATCAAGAGCTCGTTTTCAAAGGCTTGAAGTTATTTTAAACACACACACACACACACACACACACACACACACACACATCAATAGAATAGAATAGAATAGAATAGGATAGAATAGAATAGAATAGATCTACAGGTATACACTTATTAAAACAAATATGTTTAAGATGGCTGAAGGCAATAAAACACTTAGAACACATTACAGAATAGAATAGAATAGAATAGAATAGAATAGAATAGAATAGAATAGCTTGTTCACATCAGAAATGTCAAAACCAAACTCATAAATAATATACATGATTCTTTATCTTTTTGGTATACAACACAGGTATTTTCTACACAACTACATACAGCAGTAAACACTCTGCTAGCAATCAAATTTATTCTTTAAAATATTTACTGCTTCAATAACAGATTGTTGTTGATGTAATTTTCTTCAAATAGAGACTCACTTATTGAGACCAGAGAGGAAGGAGAACATACCAGCAAGGTTCTGTCTGGTTGCTGTTGGTACACTGGGAAAATAATGGTACAACACTCTTGGAAGTTTCTGGGATTGATGATTCTGTTTTTGATGTTTCCTGGAACTAACAAAGTACTTTTATAAACAGATATACTCCTTGTCCAGAGAAGAATACAGCCCACCAAAGACTCCACTATACCACAATCACTTCACCTTTATGATGCAAACATCACAGCTTCCAACCAGTTCACTTGTTCACAATACTGTAACTACTCCTATACAGGATAATGCATTTAGGGAACGTCTAAAATCATGACAGTACTGGAAAGTTTAGAGCCTGTCTTTAACTACAATATCCCTGTGCTCTTACTAATTGTATCAGGTTGAAAATAATTTAGCTACTCATTGCCATCTTCTTCAGATGTAGGAACTTTAGTTTACTGTGTGTGAACTATGTTTTAGGAGAGAGAGAAAAAACAGACATCTGACACTGCCTAACACTTCCCCAACACATGATCTGCTTCAGTCCATCTCCTCACTGACCCATGAGGACCCTGTGTTTACATCAACTATTATTTCCTTTAACCAAAAACTCAGAAAAAAAGTCATAGATGTTAATTATCCATTATTAATTATTATTATAGATGTGATTATCAAACCAAAACCAGTATGATCAGTTTACACTGACAGCTGGTATATTCAATTCCTATTGTAACACATTTACCTGATCAGATCACGACCCTTCACCCTCCTCAAAAAAGCCATGGTTAAAAATAATTTCCACCTAAATACCACAGTGTTATTGTTACTAAAACAAAGCAATACATTTTCACAGGAAACTTGGTGTCAGTCACCCACTGTCATGAAACAGAATCAAAATGACAAAGTTTCATACTAAGTGAAGAAGACCTCATATTTATTATGAGGTAACGTTAGCAGCAATAACTGCAGTGCCTATGGTATTTAGGAAGAAACTGTGGTTACCATGGTAAAAAAAAATTTATAAGGGGAGATGTTTTAACGCAATGAAGTGCACGTTGATAAAGACAATAAAAGAACAGATAAACTAAAAGAGCAAGAAGATGCTGTATGGATGGCAGGACTCTCACCCGCACGAGGTTGCTGACAGCCGCTTGCACTGCCGCCACTGGGCTGGTGAGATCTGGGATCGCTTTCCCATCAACTTCGCCCTCCTCGTGCATGATAACCAAGTGGGATATCTGCTGAGCCACCGGCTCCAGGATACTCTCTATCGTCTTGGTATGGAAAACTGGCATCCTGAAATCTCAATATCCTCAACAACACAAGTGAGAAAAAGGCACGAGTTCGCTCTGTCCTGCGCTTTCCCCCGTTATTTCTTCCAAGGGCACCACGATCCAAACGTCTATTCCCAAGTCTATTCCACTCATGCAGAGAAATCCCTAAACGCCTCCTCAACGACCGACGCCTTCTCGTGGATAACCAAAGCACAGCGCCGGTGAGCGCGAGGGAACGCACGGCTTAAAAGAGCCAGTGCTCGTCAACCAATCAGCGCCGAGGTTTCACGCCAGGCGGAGCATCTGATTGGTGCGCGCTGACGCTTTTCCACTCTCCTCCGCCCCTCCCTACCTGTGATAAGAGCTTCCCTGGCTACGTCATGCAGGCAGTGGCCAAAAAGGGAAAGCGTCGGGATGGAATGACAAAGTGAGGATTCCGTGGATTACATTTGGCTTAATGATGGGTAATGGTGTGAAACGGCAACAAGTAAATGATACTCAATGACAGACCGTGCAAGCATGTCTATACTTAGGCTACAGCGTACATCTGCCTTCTTCACGTGATAATATCTGCGTGACTGAATGAAATGTGTAGGTGGACAATTAATTAATCTTAGTTTTAAAAGACAATGCTGATGAGCAACACACAAAAAGTTCACGTGCCTGATAAATGACTTTCTGATATAGCCTGAAAGGATACTTTCAAGTCTAGGTTTAAATGAAGCATACACATATGTAGGCTATTTATGTACACAAACGTTTTTGAATAGAAAGATTTTTAATGTTTTTTTTTTTAAGAAGTCTCTTCTGCTCACCAAGCTTGCATTTATTTGATCCAAAGTAGGCCACAGCAAAAGCATGATGAAAATGGCCGAGTAGAATTTTTCAGGTTTCTTTGATGAATAGACAGTTCAGAAGAACAGCATTTATCTGAAATAGAAATCTTTTGTAACATTATAATGTCTGTATCATCACTTTTGATCAATTTAAAGTATCCTGGCTGAATAAAAGTATTAATTTCTATAATTTCTTTCTAATATATATATATATATATATATATACATACTGACTCCAAGCTTTTCAATGGTATAGTGTATGTTACAAAAGCTTTTTATTTCAGGTAAATGCTGATCTTTCTATCTTTCTATTCATCATAGAATCCTGAAAAAATCTACACAACTGTTTTAAATAGTGATGATAATAATAATAATAATAATAATAGTTTCTTGAGCAGCAAATCATCGTATTAGAATGATTTCTGAAGGATCATGTGACACTGAAGACTAGAGTAATGATGCTGAAAATTTAGCTTTGATCACAGGAATAAATTACATTTGAAAATATATTCAAATAGAAAGCAGTTATTTTAAATAGTAAAAATATTTCACAATATTACTGCTTTTGCTGTATTTTGGATCAAAAAAATCCAGGCTTGGTGAGCAGAAGAAAATTCTTTAAAAAACATGCAAAATCTTACTGTTCAAAAACTTTTGACTGGTGGTGTATACACAACCATTCAAAAGTTCCTCTTTACCAAGGCTGCATTTTTTAAAACATTAAAAAAAATAATAATGTGAAATATTACAATTTAAAACAACTGTGTTCTATTGTAATTTATTTTAAAATGTAATTTATTCATGTGATGGCAAAGCTGAATTTTCAGCAGTCATTACTCCAGTCTTCAGTGTCACATGATCCTTCAGAAATCGTTCTAATATACTGATTTGCTGCTCAAGAAACATTTCTTATTATCAATGTTGAAAACCGTTGTGCTGCTTAATATTTTGTGGAAAGTGTGATACATCTTTTTTCAGGATTGTTTGATGAATATTAAGTTTAAAAGAACAGCATTTATTTGAAATATAAAGCTTTTTTAGCATTATGAATATATTTACTGTCCCTTTTCATAAATTGAATGTGTCCATGCTGAATAGAAGCATTAGTTCTTTCAAAGAATATACTGTATATATATCACTAAAAATTTTACCCATGCTTTTAGATGTGACCACTTGGAAACTGTATAACAATGTATAAATTTAAGTGCAATTAATATATATGTATATATTTTATTTTTTTTAAAAAGTGGCGAGACACTGTAGAAATTCTTCATTTGAAGCTAAGCACTGGACACTTAATATATTGACCTTGTTTGGTTTAACTTAATACTTTAGACGATGTGTTTAGAGTCAAGAATAAACATTTGGTTAAAGGGAGACACTCAGTTTGCTGGCAAAGGGACAGGACTTCATTTAGACATCTGATGATGTGTTTAGGATCTCCAGGAAAGTAATGCTGAAGCATAATAATTATACATAATTCACAGGTTAGGTCTTTAGACAAGTAAGACTCACTGGTGACTTTGTTTCAGGCACCATTCAGTGCTAAGGAAACACAAGGCAGCTGTAAGGCTACCAAATAAGGTGGGATTTCAGATGGAGGAGCACAGAGAAGTGCCTTGCAACACTAATAAGGTAAACTGTTTATTATATAACTAGCAGCTGCCACTGAACCTTGTAAGTGCAGAGTCACTTAGGGATGCTGCTTGCGTATCTAGGACGTTGTCTGCAGTCTCTCAATGTTCTCAAACTTGACAGGAGAACTCCTGCTTTGGCTGTGCTTTTAAACTCTTTCAGACAACAAAAGTTGTCAAGTTGTCAGTCAGTTCACACTTCTAAAAACCTTATAAATAAATGTACAGTTTTCCCCTTCAAGATCCTCAGTTTCTGTCTATCTACCATTTCAATCACAAGTTTTATTTTGGTAAACTCACAGTTTTGATTAGAAAATATAAATGGAAAAACAGCTGACTGATTAATATGTTTACTTATGATATGAATTATTAATTGTCATCATTAGAAATTATAAATCATATTACTGTTATTGGTGTTGAAACTGTTTGTACTTGAAATGGAACGGTGTAGAATTGGACCCATTATAGCCAAGGTGGGTAATGCTGTGCTCAGCAATTTCATGTCATCCAGCCCTGCTGCTGACTAGTCCATATTTGCTGCATTTGCCCCATTGGCTGTGATCGCATTGTTTTCTGTCTCACACAAACACACTCGTTTACTCACACACTTTTAAACATGCAAATAAACAAATACTAGTATTTTTCAAAAATAAAAAAATAATTTTTTAATAGATGCTTTTTGGATGTTTCTCAAATATAATGCTGGATAATGTGACCATCGGGATTTATACAAACTTCAATCACCAAATCAAAATCATGGCAGTTCGGCTTCAATTCAGCATTTCACTGAAATTGTTGTGTTTATAATATAATTTGTAATGAAAAATGTTGAATTTAATTAGAAAAGGAATGAAAAAGCACACAATTTTTAGGCTATTAGTGGTCTCTGATGTTTGGATTCCACTTTATTTATTTTTTCTGCATATATAATGAATAATATTTAGTCACTGCAGCCACAATGCTAATTTCATTAAAAGACAGCACACCTAAAAGCAATAAACTAATGTTCTCCATTAGGTTGTATGACTCAGACCTGCTTCAGTTAAATATAACCGGCAATGTGGTTGTGAATACCCTTTAATGAGAGGTTGGAATATGACAGAAGAAAGAACCATCTGCTCAACCAGATAACAAGATGACAACAGAAATCTCCAAGAAGAGATTTCACTATATAATAAGATAATAATATGATAAATGCCATCATTCCATCATTCTTGTAATGATGTAGCAGCGCCCTCCAATGTGCAATGAGAGTCATTACAGAACTCAAAATCACATCTGTCATACAGCACATGCTACTGTATATAAACATCTGTTCGAGTGAAACCAGGATTTTTATATTGGCAGGTATATCAACATATTTTTAGGCAATTGACTAACAAAAAAAAAACATAGTAATAAAAATCTGCACAACTATACTCAAATGTGCTAGACAGTATAACATACTAAGGAAACAGTTGAAACCATACAGTGCCATGAAAAAACACATACATGTAATTTGATTTAATATATAGTATGGATAGTTGATGTTTAAATATAGCTAACTTTAACTGGTCTGCTATAGTGAAGGATGTGGAGGAGATGTCATTGATATAGATTACATGAAACGGTGAGTTTACTGTGTTATATATATTTCATTGCTTGTCATTTGTCAGTAAACCAGACCCTTTCCTTTTTAGGTCAAGAGCTTTTTCTTTCGTAAGCATATTGTATTCTTGGTAAGAGGAAGGATATTATGTTTGAGTCTACATATAGTCTTTGGTGATTCACAACTTCCACCTTTTCTCTCATGTTACCATGTTTTATTTTGATTTTGAGACCAACTCTTGCAATTAAGAAACTTTTTCTGCTTAGTTTCTCACGGACGCTTCCCCAAAACTCTGATATCATCTTACACAACAACATGTGGTTCTTCTCAGGAAAGTTCTCAGCAGTTGAAATGCATCTCACCAATTTGCAAATTCACACCAATGACCATAATCAGTATATGTCCTCAATATATCAATATAATACATACATGTATAGGGGAGACCGGGGCTAGCTGTCACTAACTCTAAAGGCTGTAATACACTACATGATTTTTAACCTTGATTTTCCTCAGATTTACAGTTAGGATAAGTCAACGCTAGTTGCTGAACGTCAGAGCCAGAGAAAATTCTATTTCATAGAAAATTGTGTATAATGGTCACAGACTCCGATTTTTTCAGAATCAGAATCAGAATCAGAAAGAGCTTTATTGCCAAGTGTGTTCACACACACAAGGAATTTGTCTTGGTGTTAGGAGCTTCTGGTACTGAGCTTCCAGATGTCCAGTACTGAGGTGTGTTATGTGTTGTTCAGGTCGGATATGGCCTGGGGGAAAAAAAACTGTTCTTGTGTCTGGCTGTTTTGGTGCACAGTGCTCTGTGGCGTCGGCCAGAGGGCAACTGTTCAAAGAGAGAGTGGGCTGGGTGTGAGGGGCCCAGAGTGATTTTCTTAGCCCTTTTCCTCACTCTGGAGGTGTAAAGTTCTTGTAGGCTGGGCAGAGGGGCACCGATACTCCTCTCAGCAGTCCTGACTGTCCGTTGTAGTCTCTTGATGTCTGATTTGGTAGCTGAACCAAACCAAATAGTTATAGATGAACACAGGACAGACTCGATGGCAGAGTAGAACTGTTTCAGCAGCTACTGTGGCAGGTTGAACTTTCTCAGCTGGCGGAGGAAATACAGCCTCTGCTGGGCCTTTTTCACAATAGAGTCAATGTGATTGTCCCACTTCAGGTCCTGAGAGATGTTGGTACCCAGGAATCTGAATGACTCTACTGCACACTATAATTCCATATAATTCTAGCTTCACACTATAATTCCATCCAGTCTTAGAACACATATTGTTTTCAATGGTCAAGCATCTTCTAACCACTTGTTTGAGTTGGTTGTGATCAGAACAATTTTAAAGTCTGGTAGTGTGTAATCCTCAGTCATTTAGTGTATGATGGCCTGTTTTTTCCTTTGTGACTATTGCAGATTTGGTAAGTGATGCCCCGTGATTTAAAAACTGTTTAGATTTCAGCCTTAACTTAAATATTTCTCAAGATGGGTTTATTTTAACAGTCAATTTCTGTATATACTCGTGCTTTAAGTCTTGGCTATAAAAAGGACATTTCCATCATTATTGACCAGGAAAAAGAGGAACATGCTGAGCTTTTGTGACAACAATTTTACCATACAATAAATGATAGTGAATGAAATATGATAAATGAATGAAAAATGACAGTGAGAATTCATCAGTTGGTTGTAATTTAAAGAAATATTTATGATGATGCAAAATGAATGAATAAATGAATTAAAACTTGAAGAGATTTAAAGCAAGTTTAATGTCAAATAAAAAGGTGCATTAATACAACGGTGTATCATAAAAATGGAAAGAATGATAATGTATTAAAGTAAATGGCTGTTTTACAATCAGAGCTATGTATGTAAAAATAAATAAATACATTTGTCATATATACGTTCTTGCAATAAATTAAATATTAAATAGTGTATAATAAAAATTAACAATAAAAAAGAATGAATGAAACAGATTTGAAATAAATTTAACAATCTAACATTCTGGAACACTACTCCTTCTTTACATGTATAGTTATTGCCACAAACTGAACCAATGTCCATATCATTAACATCAGTAATTTTAGATCAACTTGTTTAGAAAGGTATAAAAAGACAAAATACATTATTTACAGTTCTCAAAAACTGAACAAAGGTCCTAAGGATTCTATGTATCCTTCATACACCTTAACACTGTTATCACTATTCAGTAAATCATAAACATGTAATTATTATAACACTATCAAAGATGTTTCCTATTGATTACAGTAGCTGCCATATTTAATCTAAATGGTATAAATAATTGGCACGTATTCTGCCCAGAATATAGCATTACCCTGAGTGGCTAAGCATCTGAGCAATGCTCACATTTCTGTTGTAAAGTGACCCTGTCATAATTAATCCTTTTGTGGATACCTGGAGCCTGCTGTATATTTGGGCAAACCAGTATGCTGTGAGATCCAGTTATTATAATTGGTGACTTTTGTGTAAACTCCTGGGTTAAACTTTTTTGCACACTCTTTTCCCCAGCTAATGACACCGAATAGGAACATGGTGTCATTTACTTCACACACCAGAGGCCCTCCTGAGTCGCCCTGAAAGCAGAAAAAAAAACACATTCAGATATGTATTACAGTTTTATGAAGATATTTTCACTTGCCTAGGCCAAATGTCGTATTTATCAATCATCAGTGAAAACATCTGGTTTACCTGGCAAGCATCTTCCTCCCAGTCTCTACCAGCTGCGCACAACATGTTTTCATTGACCTCATCCTTGCTGTAATACTTGTTCTGGCAATCATTCTGGGAAATAAGCTTCACTTGAGCCTGTTTCAGATATCGAGAGTACTCAAAGCCACCTAAAAAACAGATAAAAAACAATGGTGACTTTTATGTTTATCTCACATATTGCATAGTTCTAGTCCTGGCATTCAACGTTGACGTCCAGAGTGACAAAATGACTTGATTACTAAAATGTCCAGCTACATTCTCTGCTAGTATGTTATAATCATAGAATATCCAAGTTTGATATATTTCATATCATAGATCAACTTTGTGGACACCATGTTGCCCTTATATCTTGCTGTCGTAGGAAAATGGTCATTGTTATTGTTTTCGGATACACTATCTAGCTTAACATACAGTGTGTGTCATCTTACCCTTTTGATGTCTTCCATAGCCAGCAATCTCACAGTAGAATCCTGTGGGAAGCATCTGCTGGAAAGGGGGAAGACATGCGGTTCTCACAGAGTCTGTGCTCACTGCACATTGTCCACTGCTGTCCACTATCTTCAGAAGAGCTAAAGGAGGGGAATTTGCACTACTTATTATTCATGCACTCTTCTTTTAATTGCTGGAATAATCAAATCTAAAGCAAACATACCAATGTCGTTATTAAAGTCTTCAGCCGTGTAATCATAGTTCTCATGGACTACAAGTTTGCTCACGTTGAACTGCTGCTCTTTGATGGTGTCAGTTTCATTGATGGCATTCTTTCCCAGATAGACAGAGTATCTCATTATGCGTGTTTTCTTACTGTTTAAAGCAAAGAAACAGTAAAATTATATGACATTTTATACCACAATGCAATGACACTACATCAACTGCATTATACACGGCCCTTTGGAATACTTGATTCTGATCGCAGGATTCAGTGGTCTGGATAGTAACTTCTTAGTTTGCATTTGGCTACCCACAAATTGTTGCATTATTACCAAAATGTTCTTTGCGATCTACATGCAAGTTACCACCTAGACTGTTTAAAAGTTATTTGTTCATTTGTTTTCCATCAATTCGGCACCATCTTGCAACTTATTTAACGATATTAGTGAAAATGACCTTAGAGAACTTTATTATTAGTATTACTGTAATATTGGTGAAGTGTTCGTCTTGTTGATAAGCTGATTGTTTTGTATGCTGTAGTTGACTATTTTTTCTTAGTGGAGGCTGAGCAATAAGCAGGATAATGTGCTGTCAGCAAGTCATTATTGCAAAATAAAGCTGACTGGGTGATAAAAGACCCAGACCCCGAAGCAGACTGGGCATTGGCTGATTACTTGTATAGAAGGTCAGATTTTTCCATTAACAACAGGTTAACATACCCATCAGGGAAGCAGTGGGCTGCAGTGAGGATCCAGCATGGAGCAATAAGAGTTCCTCCACAAATGAATCCCTCTCCTTTGAAGATAGCTGCAATCCAAGGCTGTGACTCAACAGTTGACCTTGATCCTCCTATTATCTTTGTAAGACGGTTCAAGCGTCGCTCCCCACACGTTGATTCTGAATAATGAAGAAACATCAGAAACATGAAGTCTGTGAGGAGGAGAGGTCATTTTCTAGGCTTTGTAAACAGATCCTAGTCGGGGATTTTTCTTAACATTGCCACTAAATGATTTTTGTTTAGAATGGGCAATAAAAAGTAAATCAATCATAATTTTACCTGTGTCCTGATTTGGTGGGTCAGATGTGGGTGGACTCGTGGTGGCTGCATAAGCAAATGTAAATCATATTAGTCAAACTGCTATCAATATTTCCCATGACCTAAAAGTTCAAAAGAGATGGACTTCTACTTACTTGGTTTCATTTCCCTGTGGTGAATGTCACAGTATTGCCGTATATAACGGTTTCTTTTCCTTACGAAGCACCATGGCTGAATCTTGTTATCTGGATTCCTAAAACAGCAAAATCCAGAGGTCTTAGACATTTTAGAAATCCTACAATATAGTGTCAAAATAATCTCAGTTTTCACTCTCCATTAATGGGCAACAGAAAATATGACTATAGAATACCTGCAGTAGTTATGATAGCAGTTCCTGAAGGAGGAGTATTTGCTTGATAATAAATTCCATGGTAGACATATCCGTCCATTGACTGTCACTGAAACTTTGTTTTTGCTCTCCTCGCTTCCATCAAGTATGCACTTATCTGAGAAGAGAAAGGTCAGGATTAAACCTATACATGCTAAAACTACAACCATAATCAAATAGCATATTAATGGAAAACTTTAATCTAATGTGACAAAATCAAAAGAAATTTACCCTTTACTCGAGTAGAAGTGTATTTTCTCCAAGGGCCTTTAGTCTAAAAACAGAAATATTAATATTAACTGTGTGAGTAAAGCGTTAATTCTATTTAAAGACCTTTTGTAGGAAGTAAGAATTTTCACTTCTATTTTGTTTTTCCACTTACGGCTTCAGTAAAGTGCAGGGCGCATGTCAAGAGTAATATCCTAAGTATACACTTCATCTTGACCGCAAACCAATGTTTTCCTTTTTTGGCGATCCTAAAAACATTTTGAAGAAGTGAGCTATATATTCATAAGACACATCTTTAAAAAAGAAGGCACATGATCTCTCACCACAAATGGGGAATTCAAGTTAACAAGAACATTTTTAAAGTTGACAAATGAATAAGCAAACATTGCCAAGAAAATCATATTAATTTGCAAGCACTGATTACAAGCAAGCATGCATATAATGGTACTATAAGCCCAGTGTTCTATAATAATGCTACCTATCAGATTATGTTACCAACACTGTGTTTTTAATACTGTAAGGGTAGGTTTAGGGTTGGGGTAGGTGTACGTACATGTTAACAAAGCCTCACACCACATTAATATCTGGAAGCAAAATCTGATAGGTAGCATTTGTCTCTGTCGAATTATGCTACCAGTTGTTTTAATGGGAGGTAGCAAAATCTGACAGGGTAGCACAAATCATCAGAACAGCACCATTGATCAATTTTTTCATACAATCCGTTGATTCCATTCATTTTCATAGTTCATTGATCACTTATGAAACTACTCCTAAAGTACCTTAGTACCTTAGTACCCTAAATTCTTAGTGCATTTCAGGCATGTTACTATAATAATATGTACAGCAGCCAAATTGATACATTATATTTGTATCCTTAACTGTGGTTAAAAAATATTTTACTTGTGCACTTATAGTCATAAAAATAAAAGTTACATAAAAAAAACCTTAAACATCCATTGTTTCCATTGAGGTAAAAGTCCTTTGCAATGGAAAATGTTCTTTAAATTATTAAATTATCCCTCACACTAAGACTAAAATGGTTCTTTTAAGAACTTTTCATTGAAATGTTCTTTGTGGAACCCAATATCGGCATTGTTTTATGTGCAAAAGGGGAGGATAAACATATTTAAATGTAATTCTAATTCGTTCATATTCCCACATGCAATATGTATAAATCAAGACAGTAAAAAATAGCTATAAAGGCACAGTATGCAAATGTAAGCATGAAAGCAAAGCTGATCCAGAAAAAGTGTATTCGGTGCTTACCTTACTGATAGTAGTTGATTTGCTTATTTGCTTGCAGATGTTGCAGTGTAGAGCTGCACTGGGCTTCCTGAGCAAATACTGTCATGTGCCGGTTAGTGTTCCTCGCTTTATAGTGACGAGGCTGTGATTGGCTGAGGGGGGCCTGGCCTCAGGCAAACTGGCACATGCGCTGTGCACTAAACAATGAGATAGTTGGCTATGCTTTTCGTGGAACCTCATACTGTGACTCATGCTAAATTACTCAAGATCTCTTCCCCTTTTCTAACACATAAAACACTGTGAAGAGGAAATATTCCTAATAGGGACTTTGCCCCTGAGGCAATGACAATCACTGCGGTTTTTATATTGCAGTGGCCATTTCACAACATGCTGTGAGAATTAAAAAAATAAGTGATCACAAAGTTGTGTTTTCTGTGACTAGTAAAAATGGGTAACTTGTAAGGGTTCATATGTTGTTGAAGTATAGTTAATATTAAAAAAAACTGGATCTTCAGATTAATTAGATATCAAAACAGATGTGTGTTGTTCTTGTCACATACGTCTAGGTGATTCATTGCTGTCAGTCAATTTTAACTCAGACAATCTATTTTTAAAATCACAGAGTAATGAGACATGATGAAATCACATTTCTTCATTGTTTCCTAACATCCGGAACCATTCACATATGTTTTTACTCTCTGCCCACATGCGTGCCACATTTTGCATGCCTGCTTTATTATAAAGTTGAAATCCCGGGCTTTTATGTGATATTATATTTTTGTAATTTCTTGATTTTTGATTTTTAATCGCTCTAAAACATTTTTCTCAATCTCAGATGATTAATCATAGTATTATACTCCTCGGTTGGATTTCTGGATTTCATCCTGTGAGATCTATACATGATAAATGAGGGGGTTTCATGAATGAGAGAGCCAGAGGAGATGATGTCACCCCTCTATCACCTTAAGAAATGTGCAGACATTTAAGAAATGTGCAGACACGCATTTCCTGTTCAACACACTACCGAACTTCCAGTGTTGCTGATATTTGGCTTCTGTGATGATAAGATATGATGTGTTAGCTAAATGTTTGCATCACCTTTTATGATGATGTCCATCAAGTTTAAGTGACTTCTTTTGTAGAAAGCATGACGTTGCCTTCTCAGAAAATTTAATCTTAAATTTCTTAAAAAGAATAAAGTGTAAATGGATTCATATTATATGTTAAACAGTTTGGGCTGAATTCATTACAGAGCTATAATACTTTGTGTCAGGGTTTGAGATAGGCTACAGCTCTGTCTTGCAAACTGTAATTAAATTCATATGCATGCATACTTCATATTCATCACCAGATGGGCATTTATTTAATCGTTAAGATTAAGCTTTTTTTTTTTTTTAAATAAATTCTTGTAAATATGACATCCATTAAGAAAATATGCAGACATATCATATTTGACATTAGGAAATCACTTCGGTAGAAGAGATTATCACCACTTGACTGGCTGATGCAGCCTTTATTGCTCAACTTCCTTAATAAAGAAAAAGACATATTCCATTAGAATATTTAATTTAAAATTATAATATAATTTAAGGTTTCTTAATTGAACAAAATTAGGTCTATTTAAAAAAAAATATAGGCCTATATATATATATATATATATATATATATATATATAGACAGGTCAACTGTCCAGTGCTACTGATGAGATGGATTTGTACATGCATTTTAAAGTCTTGAGCACCATCTCCTGGACATTGGTGTTAATATTTACTCATGCTTGGCCTTATCACATCACAGTTGGTCAAGTAAACCACATGTTGACTTTACAGATTAGTTTTAGATCTGTTTCCATGCCTATCTGCTATAAATAAAAAATAACATCTGAATATATGTTTTTAATATAAATAAAAAATATGTAAATTTAATATATTTATATGTGACCCTGGACCACAAAATGAGTCTTAAGTCGCTGGGGTATATTTATAGCAAAAGCCAAAAATACATTGCATGGGTCAAAATTATTTAAAAAAAAATTATGCCAAAAATCATTAGGATATTAAGTAAAGATCATGTTCCATGAATATATTTTGTAAATTTCTTACTGTAAATATATCAAAACTTAATTTTTGATTAGTAATATGCATTGCTAAGAACTTCATTTGACAACTTTAAAGGTGATTTTCTCAATATTTAGATTTTTTTGCACCCTCAGTTTCCAGATTTTCAAATAGTTGTATCTCGGCCAAATATTGTCCTAACAAACCATACATCAATGGAAAGCTTATTTATTCAGCTTTCAGATGATGTAGACATCTCAATTTCGAAAAATTGACACTTAAGACTAGTTTTGTGGTCCAGGGTCACATATATATATATAAAAATTGACAATTGGAAAATTGGTTTTGTGGTCCAGGGTCACATATATATATAAACAAGCAGTTTTACTTGTTTTTCAAGGTAATCTGGCAGTTTTAGGAATACACAACAAAAACACATCTATGAACCACGGATGTGAAGAATAAAAATTAAAAGAAATAAGTAATAAAAGAACAGAATTATTCATACTCAAAAGTGTGAAGTGAGGCAGTCCTGCAGTACTGGCGAACAAAACCAAATAAGAATAAATGCAAAAATACATATTTTGTTCATTTGATAACCATGAGGCAGTTGTGGCCTAATGGTTAGAGAGTCGGGCTTGTAACCTAAAGGTCACTGGTTTGATTCTCGCACCGGCAGGAATTGAAGGTGGGGATTATGAATGAACAGCACTCTTTCCACCTTTGATACCATGACTGAGGTGCCCTTGAGCAAGGCACTGAACCTGTAATTGCTCCCTGGGTGCTGGAGCAATGGATGCCCACTGCTGTGTGTGTGTGTGTGCACTTGGATGGGTTAAATGCAGAGCACCAATTTTGAGTATGGGTCACCATACTTGACAATATGGTGTGATTATAGATTATTATTATGAGTAAAAGTCAAAATAAACCGGAATGCTATCAGGCCCTAAATAGAAAGCAGAGTAGCAGAGCATCGCTTCACTGTCAAAGATACAAAGTAAAGACAGCGGTCTTTAAAAAAAAACACAGACACACATCGTTTCCTAAGAACATTTTTATTTATTTATTTTACCTTTATTTAACGAGGAAGAAACTCATTGAGATTAAAAATCTATTTTTCAGGAGTGTTCTGGCCAAGATAGGCAGCAGTACAACCATACATACATACAGACACAAAATACACAAAAATAATAATAACAACATAAAACAACTGAAATAACAAATCCTTTAAAGTCAACCACAATCCATAACACATCAGGCAAAACATCTACAGCCAGATGTGGCTGCCTCCAAGTCAGTTAACATCCTCTTAAAAGCGACCAATGAGACCAGCTTATTAAGTTTCATGGATTTCTGTAACTTGTTCCATGTAGAGGGAGCAGCATACTTAAACGCCTTTTTTCCCAGCTCAGTTCTAACTCTTGAAACAGACAGAAGGAAAAGATCCTGGGAACGAAGATTGTAAGTCCCGATATTATTTACACTGATGTAGGTCAGAAGGTAGGATGGAAGTAGACCTAAAATAGCCTTATATATAAAGATCTATCCGTGTTGAAGTCTCCGCATTGATAGAGAAGGCCATCCAACACGTTCATACAGATCACAGTGGTGAGTGAGGACTTTAAAACCAGTAATGGACCTCAGAGCTCCATGGTATATACAGTGTCCAATGTATGTAAACTTTGAGACGAAGCATGCATGTATAAAACATCACCATAATCAAGTATAGTCAGTATTAGTATATAGTATTTTGTCAGTGTATGAGTTTAAGACACAATTCACTTCTCTCTTCGCTGTAAAAAGAGATATGAGAAAGAAATTCCTAGAGAGCTTGCTTCACATTTTTCAGAACTGTCATACAAAAATGGGAGAAGAAATCTATCTGTCTTTTGTAATTCATTTTTATCTCATTTTATTTTAGTTTTTATGAATGTTTTTGGCCAAAGATTCATAGAGAACACGTACAGAGAGTTCACAGGGAATTATGATTTGAAGATCTGAACAAATTGCGTCACTGGAGTTACTTTCACAACAACCGGGTACCATTTTCTGAAGGTCCTCGCCGAACACGCTGACTTGAGATCAGCTGGACGAACTTTGTTTTGGCTTTCTTTATATGGCATCGGCCATGATCAACTGATCCTAGATCATAGCTGATGAAACCCAGGCGGCTCCTGATGCGCCGCGCATGCGCGTAGATTGTTTCGCTTTTAACTGGAGTAGCAGCTGACTGGCGTGGCCGCCGTCAACAACAGATATCACAACAGTGCGCCAGTCAGAGCTACTGTATCCAATCATCAATTTAGGGCAGCAAGTTTTAGTTGTTTTGATATTCAGGTGCTCTCTGGTCCTCGTTTTATCGTGCCTGGTGTTATGGAAAGCTGACATTGGAGGCGTGTAAGAGACTGCAGGCTAACAGTTCACATCGAGTTGTTTACGTGTAGCTAGTTAGCCAGTTAGCAAATCTGACATCCGATGCTCGTTTTAGAATGAAATGGATAGCTTTGTTGTTTCCCATGGATTAATCCGCTTGTTTAACAGGTCCCACAATTTTCCACATCAGATGTGGTCGGTTCAAGCAAGTTAGAAACACAAATTGACGCAAGGTAAGTCATCACCGGCTGACACTTTGGATTAGCTCGCCTGCTAGCTGTGTCACCATATCTAAGTAAATATTAATCCATAGATAAAAAGATTTCACTTATTAAGCGTCATCTACGGTATTTACAGTAAAGAAGCCTCTTTATATGGCCTACATCATGATCTAACACGAGTAGTTGTCATAGTGTGGATAGCAGCCATTATAAATGTCTGATGAGGTGTATTACTGATGTGTGCAGATGGAGAAACCTCCTTTCAGACAGAATCAGGTCTGTGGGTCATGGCTTATGAAGGAGAGGCTGGGGACAGGAGGATTTGGACATGTCTACCTGTATCAGAATCAGGTAATGCTCTGCCTAACCTGATTACTGTTGATGTGGGAATGTATTGTTTTCTTTGCTTAGTTGTCTTACCTGTAAAGACAAAGAAAATGTAAATTTTCCTCATCATTATTTCTTGCAGGAAACCTCGGAAAAGATTGCTGTGAAGCTCTGTCGCCTTGAACTTAATGCAAAAAACAAAGACAGATGGAGTCGAGAGATCCAGATTATGAAAAAGTGTGTAAATCTATAGCAATCAAATGTTTGACTTGTTTTTTTTTATTAAAATATAGTTCATGTATGTATAAACACACACATATACATAATTAACAATATCATATGAGGGGGGTTTTCATCTTTTTTTTCCCCCCAACTTTTCAGGCTGAAGCACCTTAATGTTGTGACAGCAAAGGATGTGCCTGAGGAGATGATGCACATTGCCTTGAACGATTTACCGCTTTTAGCCATGGAATACTGTTCCAAGGGAGACCTTCGAAAGGTGCTTTTTCTTAGCATCATGTCTCATGTGGCCTCTGTTGACATTTTTACTAACTCATTTACGTTCTTTGTATCCTTGTATTGCATCTTGTAGTTACTCAGCAAACCAGAAAATTGTTGTGGGTTAAAAGAGAGCGAGGTGTTGGCACTACTCAATGATGTTGGTAATGTGTCATTTCCAAACTGTTATCAGTATTTTATTTATTGATCAGTAAGGGTGGTAAGTAAAACAGCTTGTTTTATTTTCCACAGGTTCTGGAATCCAGTACCTCCATGAGAATAAGATCATTCACAGAGATCTCAAACCAGAGAATATTGTGCTACAAGATATCAATGGAAAGGTACTTTCAATTCAGTAGTTTAATTTTTGTAATATTGACATACTTTTTCCAACCAGACTTGTTTTGATGTCTCTGCAGCTTGTCCATAAGATAATCGACCTTGGCTATGCCAAAGATCTAGACCAAGGGAGCCTATGTACTTCATTTGTGGGGACTTTACAATATCTGGTACGTCTTTGCATTCATCAGTGATAAGAAAAAGCAATTATCACAGTAAGTCGACATAACACTACTGTTCAAAAGTTTGGGTACAGTACATTTGTTTTGTTGTTGTTGAAATAAATTAATGCTTTTCTTTAGTATTGATGCATTAAAGGGACTCTGTCATCATTTACTCACCCTCTACTTGTTTTAAACCTGTATGAGTTTGAACACAAAAGAAGATATATTGATGAATGTTGGTAATGTTAGTTGATGGTAGCCACTGACTTTCATAGTGTTTTGTTTTTCCATACTATGGAAGTTAGTGGTTACTGTCAACTTGGAGGTGAGTAAATGATGACAGAATTTTCATTTTTTGCTGAACTATCCTTTTAAATTAAACAAAAGTGAAAGTAAAGACATTTAGAATCTTACAAAAAAGTATATTTCAGTTGCATGCTGTTCTATTGAACTTTCTATTCATCAAGAATCCAGAAAAATATGTATTATGCTTTCTATAAAAAACATTAAGCAGCACAATTGTGTTTCAACACTGATAATAATAAGAAATGTTTCTTAAGCTCCATATCAGCATATTAGAATGATTTCTGAAGGGTCATGTGACATTTTGAATGTTTCAGGCTCCAGAGCTGTTTGAAGGCAAGTCATATACAGTCACTGTGGACTATTGGAGCTTTGGCACCATGATCTTTGAGTGCTGCTGTGGATTTCGGCCGTTTCTTCATAATCTTCAGCCTGTGCAGTGGTATATGTCCTGATAACCTACATATTAATTATGCCACAATGCTTGTATCTTACTTTCACATGGAATACAACATATTTTCTTTTACTAGGACAAGCAAAGTGCGAAACAAAGGTCCTAAGGACATAATGGCTGTAGAAGACATGAATGGCGAAGTCCGCTTTTCCACCCGCCTTCCATACCCCAACAATCTGAGCAGGTAGCCTTTATACAGACCAAAAAACCTTGCATTTCTTGCACCAGCATTTTTGTGACTATATTTTTTCTGGGTCTCTGAGTTGACTAGTTGTTTTTGGTACTGAAGGACACTACTGGAGCCCTTAGAGGGGCTGCTACAGCTGATGCTAAAGTGGGACCCAGTACAAAGAGGAGGAGGATTGAATCCAGAAACAAAACAGCCCCAATGCTTTGCTCTTCTAGATCAAATACTGAACATGAAGGTTTGACATTGGCATTATTGCATCATTTCATTAAAATGTTACATTTTTAGGCAATAGATGTAGGCTTTCTTCTGTAATAATGCAAAATAGGCAAAGAAAATGAGCTGAAATATGATTTTTTTTTTTTTTTTGTAGGTTGTGCACATCTTAAACATGACAACGACCCAGGTTCACTCATTTCTGCTTAGCCCAGATGAAGGGCTTCATTCTCTGCAACAGAAGATTGAGACCGAGACCAACATCGAACTTTTGAATCAAGAGCTTCTGCAGGAAACAGGAGTCATGTTAGATCCCAGGAAACCTGCTGCACAGTGTGTGTTAGATGGAGTAGTAAGTATTTTTTGGCTTCTTGAATGCGTTCTTAATTTTCCAATGGTCATTTTAGTAAATCACTAGCAATATATTATTCCTTTTTTTAATCATCAGAGAGGATGGGACAGCTACATTGTATATCTGTTTGACAAGAGTTTGACCAAGTACTCAGGACCTCTAACAGCTAGAACACTTCCTGAGAGTGTGAACTTTATCGGTAAGAATTGATTGATTTATGTGGCGATTTTATGGATAGTTTGTTTATTTAAATATGCTTCAAGTTTACTTTGTAAACTGTGTGTGGGATTATAACGTTTATTGAGTTTCCCAAAGAAGTCTCCACCGCTTTCATTTCTCTGTTTCAGTGCGGGAAACCAAAACTCAGCTCCCTCTGAGTGCCCTTAAAAAAGTTTGGGGTGAGGCGGTAAGCTACATTTGTGGCCTCAGAGAAGACTACAGCCGCCTCTTCCAGGGCCAACGTGCAGCCATGTACGTGCAGTATATTACCATGCTCATTAATGTGTATATCTTGTGTTTTGGGGACTTTTCCGCTTATAAAAGTCAATGTTTTTTCGGTTTGTGTGTTTGTAGGTTGAGCCTTCTCCGCTACAACACCAACCTTACGAGATATAAGAACATGATGTTCTCCTTTTCGCAGCAGCTCAAAGCAAAGCTTGACTTTTTTAAGAGCAGCATACAGTATGACTTGGAGAAGTACAGTGATCAGATGCAGTATGGCATATGTACGTTTTAATGTGCTAGATTTCCTTGAATAGTCAGAAATGTATTATTGCATTAGTGATGATTATCTAAAATGACTTTTTTCTTTCTGAAGCCTCTGAAAAGATGCTGAAGGCTTGGCAGGACAATGAAGAGAAGGCTGCTGCATTTGTACAGGTCCTGTGGATAAATTATAAATTAAACACATACATTTGTTTTGAAATCTAACTGCTCATCTAAGTATTCTTCATGTCACATAACAATGTAGCACACTATTGTTCAAATGTTTGTGGTCAGTAAGATTTTAAGTTTTAAGAGCTCTCATGCTCAAGACTGCATTCATTTAATTAAAAATACAATAATAAAAACAGTAGTATTTTTTCAAGTATTATTGTAATTTCAAATAAATGTTTTCAATTCTTATGATTTAAAATGTAATTTATTCTTTTGATGGCAAAGCTTTACTCCAGTCTTCAGTGTCATATGATCATTCTAATATGCTGATTTAGTACTCAAAAACTTTTCTTATTATTTTGAATGTTGAAAACAAAATGTTCAGTATATATATTTTGTGGAAAATTATATATTTTTTTCAGGATTCTTTAATAAATTTATTTGAAATAGAACTCTTTTGCAACATTATAAAATCCTAATTGTCACTTTTGATAAGTGTAGTGAATCCTATTTAAAAGTATTATGTACTGACCCTCACCTTTTGAACAGTAGTATATATAAATTTATTGACGTGGGGTGGCATTGTTTTAGCAACAACTTAGAGGTTTTGTTTGCTTTTGCAGGTGGCAGAGATCGGCCACCTGGATGAGGAAATAATGGCTTTGCACTCAGAAATTGTTGAGCTTCAGAGAAGTCCTTATGCTCGTCGACAAGGAGACGTCATGGAGCAACTGTAAGTTCATTCTTTCAGCGATACTGTCTAAACTTTCTCAGCAGAGATGCTCCTTAAAACTTTTGAATTGATGTCTCATCACAGGCAAGACCGAGCAATTGAACTCTACAGACTATTGAAGGCAAAATGCAAAAGTAAGTACAGTCCCATCTTGCGTGCTCATTCGCCCCATGTCTCATTCCAAGTACTTGGATTATTTATCTGTGTAGGCAAAATTTCCTTACATATTCTTACTGTTATATAAGTTTTTGGGGTCAGGATATAGTGTTCTTCATTTCCCTTAGTGCCAGACCCCCAGCACGGCTACAGTGACAGCTCTGAGATGGTGAAGGTCATTGTACAGACTGTCCAGAATCAGGACCGGGTACTGAGGGATCTATATGCACACCTCAGGTAAAAAGCTTTTGAAACCATCCAGTTCACAATCAGAGAGGAGTGTGATGGTTCATGTTTTGCTGTTCAGTCTGCGACTAGATAATAAATGAATGCTGCTGTTGCATTTTATGGATGAAATCCAGCATTGCTGTTGTCTTATTTGCAGTAAAATCCTTCTGAGTAAGCAGAAGATCATCGACCTCTTCCCTAAAATTGAGAGGACACTGGAGAGCATTAAAGAGGCAGACAGCACTGTCATGCAGATGCAGATCAAGAGACAGAGAGAGTTCTGGCATTTACTGAAGATTGCCTGTGTGAGTCACATGCTTCTAATGTCTCAGGGCCAGATATTCTCATAATATGCACATAATCATGGACTTTCCATTGTAATGGTTTAGTGTGTATTAGGGGTGGGCGTGATGGCCATTATCTGATCATTCCATCTATTTGGAACTTGATAGACATGAACCAGAAGGCTTTTTTTTTTTTTTTTTTTTTTTTTTAGCTTAAGCAACAATTGTGATTGAATCTGTTTGTGTTTAGGCACAAAACACCACACGAAGCTCTGTGAGTCAGAGTGGAGAGATGCCCTCCTCGCTGTCAACATGGAACCAGACTCAAGCGCAGTGCTCCTCTCGCCTGCCCATGTCTCTGCAAGTGCCACACGAGGGGTAAATTTCTCTTCCAAGCCTTAGTGAGCGGCCTACTAGTAGTGATACTAACACCACTTCATAGGTTTCAAGTTGAGTTGATCAGCGTGTGTGATCACGAGTGTTTGTTTTCAGAGATTCAGTCAATCATTTACTTGAGGAGAACCAGCGCTATTTGAGTCAGCTTACCAGTTTACTGCAAGAAACCACTGAGGAGAAATCAGAGAGCATCATGGTAAGTGCTTTTTGTAGGTTTATTATGAAATTCTGTATATGATCTTGACCGCACATATTTGCCGCAGTAACACTCTCTGCTTTTTTCTTTCACACAGGCTCAAGACTGGAGCTGGACTAAATACGAATCCCTGGTTGCTAAATCACAACGTTTGTAGAGTAATGGTGAACTCCGTGACAGGAAGTAACAAGTCATTCTTTTAATACATTTATTCATCATCACTGGACTGGGTTGTGTTGACTTGTATGATTTGTTAATCATAAAGTAACTTCTTTGTCAGTATCTGAATTAATTTAAAATCACATTTTGCAGTCTTGTAGCAACTCTATATATTTTGAGGATGCATTTGATACAGAACCAAGAACATGCAAACGAAATTCAGGCAATGTAACTCCAGAAATGTATTTATTTACGTACTTCATAGTTCTCTGTATGGGCTGATTGTACTTGCATTTTAGGTGGTTGAGTTGGGTTTTTTTTTTGTTTTGTTTTTTTAAATATGGTAGTTCAGCATCTGCACTTTAAAGGCTCACTGTGAATGTTTGAAAAGGTGTGAGGTCTGACAATGAAATTGGTCATGTTCAAATAATGCAGAAAAATGCACTTTTTGAAACCTTAAGAATTCTGTGAGGGCCCAGGTAAAGGTTTACAACAGACAGATTGAAAGGCAGAGCAATGTTGAGGATGATAAAAGCATAAATCTTTAGTCACAGGTCTCATGAAAATGTGTTTGGTCAGCCGTATACCAGCACAGACTTTTTTGTATTTTGGATTTGGCAGTGAATATCAACGGAAATCTTCATATCAGGTATTAGTGGTTAAGAATGAATGAGATCGTTCATCAGTGGGCAAATTATAATCAATAATTTTAATCAAAACACTCATGTTATTCCCTTTTACATCACATTTTCAACCATGTTTTTGTCTAAAGATGATCAGCGTCACACAAGAGAGTCCATCACAAACTGTTGTACAAGATTTTGCATATTATATTTTGGTTGTTTTGTTGGATTATTATCTGAGGATATTTCAGACATGGGTTAAAAGCATCTTATGAAAGAACACTTAGGTTTTAACGTGTTTACTGTATACATGACAAATAAAGTAATTAAAGTGATATCCATTATGTTATCTATGTGTGTGGAAAGACTTTCTTCTAATCGCAGTAATCAAGAGGGGGACTTTACTGGTAATTGATGAAGAGAAGACTTTTGAAAATGTTTTGTAAAATGTTCAAATTTGTCTATTTTAAGAGCCACATTTTTACTCAAAATATCTCACACAGCACAGAATGGGTCACATCATTTTCATGTCCTGAAGCAAATGGTAGTGCAAGACAAGTGTCAAAATATTTCCTGCAGTGTTATGATTAATCCAACCACAAATCAGTATGCAAATACAGGGGAAAAAAGCCATTCAGCATGCAAATAGGTGTTGAGAATGCCAAGTCACTTTACCTCTGTGGAAGGGAAATGCTTACATATAAAAATTTAAACGTTACGTAAATTTGAAATGACAAAATAAAACCAAAAATGCTTTGCATACTTAAATGATCATCATAAAGTTTACATTTAGTCGAGAAGAAGAGAGAATATGAAGTTTAAGGTCTTTCATTACAGTAATCGCTGAGATTTCAACTACATTTCACTAAGTATAGTATAGTATCATTAAGTATTGTAATGTTTACTGGGGACTTTTATTTTGAAACAAGTGTTTGCAGTTTAATCATTGGATCACATGTCGCATTCCAATAAATAGACCAACTTCCCATTTACTATCGATATTGTGTTGCAAGTCAAACTATTAGACAGGTAAGTGTCATATTAAGTGCGCCTTATAGCTTTTCTGTATCCTTCAGGTGTTTTATTTATTTAGGTTCGAAGCGATGAAATATTAAATCATTGAATTTATGAAAAGACAGTGGTTACCTAACTTCCTACTTAACTACTTGCTGTTGTGTCCAGTTAATCAAATACAACAGTAGTATTTAAACTGAAGTTGACTTAACTTATAAATTTAATTCAACCTTTGTAGGTCTATTCTTCCACCACCGCTCCTCAACTGGTAATTAAAATAATGGCAGCATCTCAGAAATGTTTTGGAAAAGGTAAGACGTCATTATGAGACACAAAAAAATTTAATTTAGAGCAGCATGTTTTTTAAATAACTTATTTTTTTCCCCCCAAAAGTAGTTTATTGTAGATTCCATGACTACGCAGGATTGTGTTGTGGTTAACGTTACAGTCTATTCATATAACATCCACTCGATCATCTTAAATGGCGTCTTTAAACATGTCCAGATATGTGTCTTTGTTATGTTAGGAAACGGGGGAGTTTCGTTATTTCATTGTGTTGAATTTGTACACGAAAACTTGACAAGTCACATAACCGTTATGGCCCCCAGGTGTGTTTAGTGCTGCTGACGGCAGTATGACAATGCACTTTTATGAAATCACCACTGCATATAACTAATGATTTTATGACTCTGCGGGTTCCATATAAGTGCTGCGTCATGCGCTTGTGGAATCAGCACGGTCACAGATTGTATATATCTTAATATATACAATAATATATAATTAATCATCTTAATATTTCATCCACATAATAGACTATTAACTTTTAGTTAGTATATTGTTAAATTTTTAATATGAAAATGTAATGCATAATGACAACATCATGTGCAATGCTCTTGTCAACACTAAAAACCTGTTCATACTTGAAAAGACATTTTGGATCATTAGAAACATGTACAAGTGACTATACATCAGTGTCATCGCAGAGATGGTTAGATTAGTTCTAACATGATTTTTGTTTAAATTGTGCCACAGGAAGTCCTGCTCCTGGCCCTATGCCAAAGGACCATATACGGCTCTACAGCATGAGATTCTGCCCTTTTGCCCAACGGACAAGATTGGTGCTCATTGCCAAGGGAATTAAGTGAGTTCAAACATTAATGGGCATTAGTGAGTTATTTAGTTAGTATGAGGCTTTTTTTTTTTTTTTGTTGTGCAGAGGGTGTGCATGACATTGCATGATTAAAATAATTTCAAACATGTTTGGGGAACAATAGTTTCTGCTTTGAGTGAAAAGAAAAGCACCTATGAATAATTGTATTTTGTCCTAGACATGACGTTGTTAACATCAATTTGAAGAATAAGCCTGATTGGTTTCTAGAGAAAAATCCTCTTGGTTTAGTGCCAACGCTTGAGACCCCGAGTGGTCAGGTGATCTACGAGTCACCAATCACCTGCGATTACCTGGATGAGGTTTATCCTGAGAAAAAACTGCTCCCATCTGACCCGTTTGAGAAGGCGCAACAGAAAATGCTGCTGGAGCATTTCTCAAAGGTATTTCCCAACTCACTTCCTCATGATATTATATATAATCTTGCTAGATTGAATGAATTGAACATTTTAATCAATATGAATGGATGCTATTTTTAGGTGACTCCCTACTTCTATAAGATCCCTGTTAGCAAGGCAAAAGGAGAAGATGTGTCTGGACTTGAAGCAGAACTTAAAGAGAAGCTCATCCAATTTAATGAGGTTGGTTGAAATGCTGATTAATATTATAATTGAGTGGAATAAAGATCCAATATTAGATTTCTGATGTTAAACGGATGTAAGGAGATACTTTTCAGTTGAGTTCAGATCTCTGTTTCACTTCCTTTATAAACTCGTGCTTTCTCTGTGTGGTTAATCGCTTTTGTCAGACCCTTGCCAACAAGAAGACCAAGTTTTTTGGAGGAGATTCAATAACAATGATTGACTACATGATGTGGCCATGGTTTGAGAGGATGGAGATGATGGATCTGAAGCAGTATGTTTTTATCTTCACATTTTGTCTGTCACATTTATTTGTTTATAGTGCACAAGCAATAAAGAAAGATAATAGATTATGACAGCGGTAAACAAATGCAGACATTTTACTCCATAAAATGTTAATTTCATTTGAAGACTTTTCCTCAATGTTTTACACACACACAAAAAAAGTATTCAATTTAAACAAATTATTTAAACTAAAGGGGTAAGAAACTCAAAATCAGTTAGTGGATTACAAAAATTTAATTTCAGTTAAGACTTGTGTGAATGATTTCTTTGAATATTAACACATTCTTCATAATTTCCAGCTGCTTGGACAACACTCCTCAGCTGAAGAAGTGGACTGAACACATGTTGGAGGATCCAACTGTAAAAGCCACAATGTTCAGCACAGACACCTACAAGATGTTCTACAAGTCCTACATGGAAGGAAATCCCGATTATGATTATGGTTTATAGAATAAATCATTGTTCTCTGGTAAAACACACCTGTCTGTTTTAACAGATTTTGTTTCAGAAGGTACATTAATATCTGTCCATCTTTTTTACTGTGATCCTGATTAATATGAAAAGAGAATTTCATGCCTGGTATATCAACCTTTATGTCTCTTTGTGGATATCAAAAAACAAATCTAAAATCTTATATTACTGATAAGGTTACAGTGTGTTTTTTTTTTTTTTTTTTTTTTTTTTTTTTTGATCAGAATGAATTATATGCAACAACAACAAAACGTGTCAGTACAATGAAATAAAATAATAATGAAGCAAAAAAACTTTCTGGAGTTCATTTAATAGGTGAAATATTCTCACTGTAAACATTCTTATTTTGAATAATCCAATTTCAGACCAGCTTCATTCTTTGATGGTGTGTAAGGAGATTTTCCAGTATAAATGCTGTCGTTACTATACTGGAATATAAGCATAGTATGCCAACTGCAGGTACTGTCCCCCTGCTCAAGGTTTAACAGGGTTTTCATCATCTCAGTTCATGGGTCACACCTCTCTGGAGTTTAACCTGCATTGTTTGCATAAATGGCCCTAATCATTAGGTGTTCACCACTTCTCTAGTGAGTCACCATCGTACACCAAGATCTCAGGATTATATGTGATCCATAAACTTACCAGAAGCAGGTGCCACTGAGGTTTTACAGACATGCAGGATAGATAACCACTTAAATCTGTCCTCTTCAGCTGACCATACCAGGGTAGAAGCAAATACCATGATAAGTACATAGAATTCATGCTCCAGTTTTTCTAAATCTATGAGTTTTTTTCCTCTGTAGAACACAGAAGGTGATATTTTGAAGAATGTGGGGAACCCAACAGCTGATGGTAACATTCTAGCAACTTCCATAGTGTGAAAAAAAAACTCTTCATAGTCAATGGCTACCATCAACTATTTGGTTACTAACATTCTTCAAAATATCACCACCTGTGTTCAGAAGAAGAAAAAAAACTAAACATCTGAGGGGTTAAAATGCAGTAAAGGGGTTAGGTGATTTTTCAGTGCTTGTTTGCTCAAGTGCTTCACCCCATCCAGAACAATAAAGCAAAAAACTAACAATGGACACCTGCCAGTTGCCTCTGAAATATTTATTGCATTGCGAAGCGTGACTTCGCACAACAGAAGCTTTAAGATGTCTGTGTCATAACCTATGACCAAGTGACCCTTGTGTTAGGGTACATTCACAAAAAAAATATTGTTTTTCTCCAGAAAGGTTTATACTGACAAACTAACAAGCTGACTCATTCTGCAGCTGTAGAACTGCAAAAGAAACCTTTGCATGACTTTGCAAGTCACCCACACTAACAACAGAAACATAAACAGTGAGCATTATGTGGAAACATAGCTTAGATTATTGTCTTTTTATTTAATAAGATGTTGTACTTGACTTATGATAAAGATAAGAAGATTAAAAGTCATTACACAATCCAGAAATCAGTTGTCATCCCAACTCTTACGTGCAAGAAGCTATATTGTGAATATAGTCATGTCTATTGTTGTTAGAAAAGGATTAATAAATGGTTAATAAAATGAAGTGAAATGGAAACTTTGGATTTCCTAGTTCAGTGGCCTATACTGAAATATTATCTATGAATTAAAAATGCGAAATATATATATATATATATATATATATATATATATATATTTAATGTTTTTAATTGTTGTGAGCTCTATACACTATGGATTTTTTTATAATTAATAGGCTAATTGTTATGATGTTTGTAGGTAAAACTGTCCCCAACTGATTTTGTTACAGTTTATCACGTATCATACTATTAAAATACAAAATGTATTTTCTAAATGTATTTAATGTTTTCATTTCACAAACAACTTTAATTCACTTTTAAATTATATAAATTATATTTTATGTTTGTGCTTTTGGAGGCTATGTTGTATAACTGTAATAAATATTAAAAGTATTAAGAACACACTGTTTTTAAATCGTTATTTTATTAAACAGATTCTTTGGTTGTATCCTTCCGCTAGAAGATAAAATCCCTGGCAGAAAAAACGAGCAGTTGTAAGAGCGCGCAGTGATACGGGGAATACGGGTTCCGCAACATAACTGGTACTATTTTGGTCTGGTAGTTGATTGTACAGGAAACAGGACATGGCACGATTAGAGAAATGTACAGTAAATCGGCACATCCGGAGATAATATCAGACTTCTGTGCAGCTTATCACTTATAGTCGTTAAACAGTTGTAAAAATTAATATGGTATACTCTTCAATCGATGAGAAGTAGCCTACCTTTAAGAATCTTTTGTAGTGAACTAGTTTGGTAAAAGAGCTTTATTTTGAAAGTAACATGGGTATAAGTTAACAGTATGTAAGAGGAGGGGTCATTATCTTCAGCCACACCCATTCCTCCATAAAAACTCAACTTTCTAGCTAACGTTTACTTCAGTCAGATCAGCCAGTTCAACAGGTAAGCAAACGTTGAATTAATTTTTGTTTGCTTTTAGTAAAACATATTAAGCATCTATGATAGCCTCGAAAGTATTTTTCCTTTCTTTCTTCCTTCCGTTGTGTAACACATACAGTTTTTGATTGTTGTGCATAAAACGCTAATGTTTTTCTATTGTTTGTAGGCTCACCATCGATTGTTTCATTTCCTCCTTTAAGATCTTCTTTAAGTGAACACTCTGATAATGGCTCCATCTCCAAAATGCCAAGGAAAAGGTAAGAGAAAGCATGGAAATTAGACTCGCTCACAAAGCTTTCATTGTTTGATCTACAACTTGTTAATGCAAAAGCATTCATAAAAGCATCCAGATATGAATTCACGTTCATCTGCATAGATGTTCAGCTAGTTTCATTATCCACAAGAGTTTCACTGCAGAAAACTCTCCCAGATGTTATCAGACCATGACGTTGCGTAATCATTGTTAAAAAAATGCTTTCTGATAAAACAGATTATAAACTCTTCAAATGTAATTCATAAACAGTTAAGACCCGGGACAGTTTAGTGGTCAACATTATTTAACTAATGAAATTTCATCCATATTATGTAAATAACTTTTTCATATGTATGTAAATATTTACATTATTGTGCCCCATGTGTTTCATTGGTGTAACAGCATGTCCTGCTCCCGGACCAGTGCCGAATGGTCTTATTCGCCTCTACAGCATGAGATTTTGTCCATTTGCTCAAAGAGCAAGACTGGTGCTCACTGCCAAGGGAGTTAAGTGAGTATTAATGTTGACCTGCTGTGCAGTATTGGGTTACATGGAGGGTTGAGGTGTGCCTAATGTGTACATGTGATATTTAGAGCGTAAATTAGATTTGAGTTTCTTAATTAACATTTTTTGTTGTGGTTGTGAGGACAATCACTCTCTTTAATATCTATCCACTAAGTAGTAGGCCTATTGATATTCCTTTTACATAGACATGAAATTATCAACATCAACTTGAAGGATAAGCCCGATTGGTTTCTGGAGAAGAATCCTTCAGGGACAGTGCCAGTATTGGAAACTTCAAGTGGTCAGGTGATCTACGAGTCACCAATCACCTGCGAGTACCTGGATGAGGCCTACCCTGTGAAGAAACTGCTCCCATCTGACCCATTTGAGAGGGCACAGCAGAGAATGCTGCTGGATCATTATTCAAAGGTAGGCAAATTGTCATTTGGAAACATGTATGTATCTTCATTGTTTTTTGATTGAAGTGAATTTATGCATACATTTTTGGAAATTCATCCTCATTTCAGGTGATCCCATACTTCTATAAGATCTCTATGGGCAAGAAAAGAGGAGAGGACGTCTCAGCAGCTGAAGTTGAATTTACTGAAAAAGTCTCCCAACTAAATGAGGTGGGCTGAAATTCCTACACTTTCTGAGAGTATACCTTTAGCAATTTATTAACTGCTTTTTATACCTTTTTTCAGTATCTGGTGAAAAAGAAGACCAAATATTTTGGGGGCGATTCAATCACAATGATTGACTACTTGATTTGGCCATGGTTTGAGAGGGCAGAGATGATGGCCGTAAAGCAGTAAGTTTTTTTTATTAGATACATGTATATACATTCATATTACATATATGCAATATATAATGAATGTATGATAAAAACACACATATTTTACCTGACAGCAAGAGGTATAGTGTGCTGAGTCATAGAGGTTAAGTTAAACAGATATGAAAACATTGATGAATGGCTGAGATTAGTAAAGGTAGGGCTCTGGTTCCAGCTGAATTGAAAAGCACTTTGGTTCAGTGAACTTTATGCACACAAGTACATGTCTTCACAAGTAAACTTCTTGTGAATGCAACCATCTTTTGTATGTATTTCTCCAAAGCATAGCTTGCTTGTAAACCTAATAGTTCTGTGTCTCTATTTGTGGTTCAGTTGTTTGGCCAACACTCCTGAGTTAAGGAAGTGGATTGAATGCATGTTCGAGGATCCAGTGGTCAAAGCCACCATGTTCAACACAGAGGATCACAAAGTGTTCTTCAACACATACATGGACGGAAATCCTAATTATGATCATGGTTTATAGAGTACAACGGGATGATATCTGTTCATCTGTGTGTGGAATTTTTTTATCATAACTCTTTTCTTAGTCTAAGTATTTTTATACAGAATTTATAGCCAGTTATGCTTTTAAGCCTCAGACCTTAGACTAGATCCCAGAAGGCCATGTAAAATGGCTACAATGAGTATATTACTATGTCTGTCTTTCATACATGAATATAAATAAACCAAACATATAAAATATAAACATATTTTTGGGCAAATCTTATATCCTTGTGTTTATTCCTTTAATCACTTATCTTTCTAGTAGGTCATGGGTTTGATTTCCAGGGAAGTCAAGAACTGATAAAATGTCTGATAAATGTGTACCTTGAATGCAGTGTAACTTGCTTTGGATAAAAGCTTTTGCCAAATGCATAAATGTAAATATAAATCTCTCTCTCTATATATATATAACCAGTTTCCTCTTTGGTCTCAAGTGAAACGCTACTGAGCCATGCACTGCATGTCATGGGGCTGCACAACAACATTGCTTCCTGGGAGGGGAAACTGCACAACTGCATACTGCTTAAAAGTTTGTTTAGTGCATCTCTGTTTAAAAAAATCTAAGACAAAGACTACAAAGAGTAAAACCAGTGCATTGTACAGAAAAGATAAAAAAGCCCTTTTCAAACCTGTGAAACAGCTTCTGCTTGGGCCTGTACATGTCACTGTGCACTATTTCTGTAGATGTGCTTGCTGCTCATACTTTTAGACATTTCAACAATCCCTTATGTTGACAGAAAAGATCAAAACTGATAATACTGCTAAATACTCTCATGTTACAGAATTTAAATTCTTAACATGATATAACATCATTTGCAATAACTCATGGTTCAGAGATCCTGAATCAGCTGCCAGAATGATGATGAATAGCAAGTGGGTGTTTCTTCAACCATGTGCACTTTTAGACCTGTGGACTTTAGGAAAATAAACTTTCTTAAAATCCGATTATTTTATAGCAGCAACGACATTTCAGTAACATCTCAAATGATGTATTGTGTTTGGTAACTTTCTGTGGTGGAAATTACATTTTAAACTTTTTTTTTTGTCTTGCTAAGGACAATTTGGTAACACTTTCTATGAAGCCTGTATTTATAATACATTATAAAGGTATTCTTAAGGCATTATAATGAATGCATAATGCATTATAAATGATGCATGATAAAAATAACTGTTATTAAGTGATATTTACCTTGATTTTCTTCACACATTACATCTTATTTCAACTCCAGCATGCTCTAAACTGACACTGCCCCCTTGGTAAAAACAAACAAAGTAACTTTTGCAATAAACTTTATTATTATTATTATTATATGCAAAGTTTGTTTATTGTTGTGATAATGACACCAAAACTATAGAAGTTGTAAAGTGTACTAATTTTTATATATATATATATATATATATATATATATATAAACCTTGCTACGTGTACTGCGTTAAGCTAACTGAGACTTGTTATAGCACTTGCATATCATTGCTCTTTTGTTGATTTTGATTGCTTCCATTGTCCTCAATTGTAAGTTGCTTTGGATAAAAGTGTCTGATAAATGACTAAATGTAAATATATATATATTCATTTAAATTATTAAATTAATTCACTCTTTGTTATGATAATTCAAATATGTATCATATTTTTATGATGGATTTTATATTTTCATTTTGAAAGTCTGAGTCTGGGACAAGAGTAAAACAATAACAGATATATATAAATGACATTTGAAAAGTAACAAAAATAAATGCTAAAAAATAGACAAAAAAACAAAAGTGACCTACATACAACAAAAATGTAAAAGTTGAAATTTGTCCCCTGGGACAAAAAAAATGCCAACAGTTAAAGAAACACCCAAATATCATCATAGCATCAGAAACAGTCAGTGCTTAACATGTTGTTTACATTTGAGGTGCATAACGTCATCATGTAATTAGGCAGTAAAAATCCCCTGCACTCAAAGCCAGAGCAGTGAGTAAGTCTATGTCTGGTCTGTTGAGCTAAATTCATGTCTCACGTAACCATTAGAAAAGTGTGGGGTATATTCTTGAACAAGCACAGAGGTATTTTTGACCATCTCTTGAAAATGCTCCTCCATTTTGGCATATACGTGCCTCTGCAATACAAGAGGCCTAAACAGGTTTATCGGTTCCGCAGTACGGATTATTTTGGGAACCAGAATTTCCACTGGGATGCGAGGGTTCCCAACAACAACGTGATAGAGTCTCTTTTCCTCAAGGCTTTGCTGCAAGAAGCTGAGCAGATCTCGTAATCTGTGATTGAGATTCTGCGGCTGCCACATCGCAGGACGTTTACTCAACAGCAGATGCAAAAGCGCAGTCTTTATATGGTAATTAGAAAGGGCGCTTCTCCCAGTCAAAGCCGTCTGCTTTTTGTGCAAGAAAGAAACTATCTGAAGACAGTGAACATGGCACGAATTTGTAGGAAGTCGTTTTGCTAGAAGTTTAAGCAGGTTCTTTTCATAAACAGTTAGTGAGAGTTGCCAGTGAATGTCTGAGGAGTTACTTGTGTCAGATGGGAAATGAGAGATGAGGTAAGCATCCCCGTCCTCAAACTGAACGGCAGGGGTAATGTTAAGAATGACAGTCTTTCCAGACTTAAATCTGATTTTCAGAGCTCCAGGGAAGTCTAGGTTCCGAAATGCCAGCTCAAAATCGTACTTGTGAGAGATCTGCCCCCATGCTTTGCTCACCGAGATCTGGAACCATCTCATGATCTGATCTTTCGACAAATACGAGGTGTTCTTCTCACAGAGGAGCTCCACCAGTGTGTGTTCCTCAAGCTTTTCACTCTCATTTCTATTATGAAGCAGACACAGCATATCATCACCGAGATTGGTTGAGCCACAAAGACAGTCTGTGCCATTTCCACCTGGTTTTATTAGTTTAATCCTTCCACATCCTTGGAAGTCCAGTGGAATTTCAGTGGAGGGGTCGCACCAGAGCTGAAACTGGAACCTGAATGGCTGTGGAGGAGCAAAAGGCACAATGAGGTCACATGTAGGAGGTTTAGACACCCTCCAGGACTCAAACATGCTGCCTATGCCAACAAAGTCCTCGACTTCCAGGTCAGAATCTCGATCGCAAACACTTCTCAAAGCCTCGAGCAGATCATCGGCAAAGCCCTCGATAAACTCTCGCACTCTCCCGCTCTCGTGGATGAAAGGATGGAAGCGAGTCTTGCAGAAGTTACTTAGGACACCTTTATCTAGGGCTACAGTCTTAGCGCTGAGATATTCGGCACTGGATTCTCCATCTTCATCTTCCATGTTGTCTGGCATTTCAGTAGGGATCATATCCTGCCTACACACCTCAATTGTGAAGAAAATGACTAGGCAGAGAGTGCTCCAAAAGTACCAGCTGTAACTGTCCGGATCATCAATCAGAGCTGTTTCTGCTTGTGAGATCTCCTGTTCCAGGCGCTTCTGTTCGGTCTCCAGCTTCTCCTGGTGCTCCTTCATCCGGGCCAGAAGCTCGTCATCTTGCTCAGGGATGGTGGTGTTCTCATTAGGGAAGAGCAGCGGGTGGTTGAGGATAGCTGCTACTACCACCAAGCAAACCCGTGCAATAGCACCTTGCATTCTTCACTATGCGTCTAGGAAAACACACATTTCTCGATTAATGTGAGCTTCTTGAAAGGAAATGAAGAGTTCAGATGCAAAAGCCTCTAAATGGCATCTGAAATTTTCTTCTAAAATGAGCATTTTTCTTAGGCTCTCATGTGTGGGTTCAGTTATTTAACTTCAGTGGCAATTAATAGGCTCTGTTCATTGTCATTAAAGTGAAATAACTGAACATATATATAAGAGCCTGAGAAAAATGCTCATTTTAGAAGAAAATTTCAGATGCCATTTAGAGGCTTTTGCATCTGAACTCTTCAAATGCATCTTCTAACTTTGGTGAAAACATATCATTCTTCTATTTTTTAAACTGTAATACAAAGGACTGTCCTGCACTGGGGAAGGAAGTCAGATAACCTCTGTTAAATGTCATAAAGTAAACCAGCAAGATAACTGTATCCAGATAAAAGTATCCACTGAAAAAAAGAATGCTATCAGGGGGGAAAAATCTGTTAATCTGTTAACTTGAACAGCAACTGTGGTACCATCTCATCTCTTTTTAAAGTATTTTGTAATTTTGTCTTGACTGAAGCTTTGGAAGGAACCTATACACTGAGGAGGACGTTACATAATTGGTTTATTTATAGTGTGGCACTTGGAGTCTGAGTGATTCTTGGAATGAGGCAGATAAAATTCCTTATTTATACAATCTACAAGCTACTGGCACATTCCATGGATACGGTACACTTTGGTGTCCTGTGATTTTTTTTTAAAGCATTAGAGACACAACTTTTGTCAATCTTTTGAAGTGATATGCAATTCATAGTAGTAAAAAAAAAAAGTGCTCGTCTAATTTTATTTATCAGTTGTGCGTTTTATTAGGACTCTTTATACCAAATTAAACCACATAGAGAGGTGTTTCAATGTTCTACTACTTATATTTTAGGCCCTATTTTTATTAGTGTACATAAAACAAATTAAAGTCTATGTGAAACTGCATCATATCCCAAGTTAAACAACAACAAAACAAAACAAAAATTTAAATAGAGTGCATGATAGGTAGATAATGATTGGTAGTTGACTAATAATGGCTGAGCTCCAGTAAAGACGATAATTGAGAGATTTGTGTGGCGCTGCAAAGATTCCCACAGTCTACAAACACTAAAGGGCGGAGTATAGACAACAACAACAACAATTTACTCATTAAACAGAGAGAAATCTACAAATACTTAGACACTATTACAGAGGAAATATTTGTTTACGCGTGACTGAAAGTCAATGGTAAGTTTATTAGCAACAGGACGAGTGAAACGTGTAGAGTAGAGAGCGGTGACGCAATAAACTAACGATTTACTGGAAGAGCATCTAACAACTTCTCTTTTTAATCGACACAATTGCGTATTTTCTTAACGACGTCTTTGAAGGTGTTTTAACTCCTGTTTACCAAACTATTATTTTTTTACATTTTAATCACAGCTATTACGGTGTCTTGAATAATCTATGAAACAACAGATAGCCGCTACTCGCGCTGAGTCTTTGTTTTAGACCAAGAACAGAATTGTAACTTACACTGTAATCCAAGAGTTAAAGTCCAGCGTTGTTCATTGTTTCTGGACGATACTGAACAGACACAAGAGAAAGCGCTGTAGTAGGCTACCGTTACTCTGTTTCCTCATCTGCTCTCACATCCAGGAAGTGACCAATGGGGCCGTTTTCGCTCCTCTATAAAAAGCACGTGGGCCAGTCCCGCTCTTGAGTCAACATCATGTGTCACACGCACACACACACACACTCAGGGGGTGATGGAAACATTAACCTTTTTGAGGGAAAAACTTAAAGTTTTCACAAGTTATACTTACAGACTGTTAACACTATAGGCACATAATATTCACTGTAAGTTACAGTGAATATGTGCCTAATTGTTCATGCAATTACAAAAATACATGTACACATAGCCCCGTTGAAGAATCAAAAGCATTAGCCTATGATAATATCTACAAACGGCAGTATTCAAATTAGGTTTTTCGACAAGGCATTTACGTTGAGTTTTTGGTTTCTTTTCTGTCCTTTTCGGCTCGTTTGAAGAATGTGCAGCTGCGCAGTGACTGCTAAGGCGGACGACAAATATACCCACACGAGGTCGCTACCTCACCAAAGTTCAGCTTATTATATAGGCTACCTACAATAATACTTTGATATGAGAGAGTTTGTCAAACAACCCCCAAAGCAGTCATCCGTTTATAGGATCATTTTGAACTTTCTTTTTAACGTTATTTTCCTGAGGGTCACGCTATGCGGTAATTATTGAGAAAAATATATACATCCATTCTCCAAACCGATTATTGTAGGGTCACGGGAGGGCTGGGGCGTTTTGAGAAAAATATGGAAAATGAAAGTATGAAAAATGTTTTATACCATCCGTTTACTCAAAGGGAAGAAAGCAAACCCGTTTTAACTAGTTTTAAAGTCAGGTATTCGTGCGCACATTTGGGTGTGGCCAAAGAAGCAGGTGCGCGTGCCCTGCAGGTGAACCCATCACACTTCAGCACGCAGAGCTCGCGAGATGCGTTAATATCTGTGAAACATTCATTTACACGTGATCCATACAATTACTTTTAAATTAAATTAACCATTTCTCAAGTGAGTTTTTTTTTTTCGTTTGTCTTTTTCGTAGACTTGAACAGCGCAGATCTGAACAGCGTATTTGGCGGTCATTATCAGATAAGTAGCCTCTTATCTGCAGCCTCTTATAGCGATAACCTAAACTAATTAATGGATCGTTTAAAGTTGGTTCTGCAATATTTCCAATCAAATTCTGAGTCCATCTCAAATGGTATCTGTATAATATTGTCACTGATAAGCGTCAAGTTGTATACAAGTTTTGATTTCAACTGCCCCTGTTTACCGCAATACAATAAGATGTACGCACTAGGGGTCATGTTCGTTCCTCCAATTATATTGTTCCTTTTGGGGGTGTTAGTTAATCGTCATACTGGGGTGCTGATGGAAGAGTGGGTCAGACCCCTGGGCAAGAGGACAAAAAATCCAGCAGTGGTAAAGTAAGTTTGGAGCTAAATAATATTAATAGTATTTGGCTATTCATTTATTATTAATGTTAATCATATAAAAATACTGGTTGCACTTTATTTTACAATACGTGTAGACTACTTACATGTACTTACAGTGTACTTAATGTGTACTTACTACCTAACGAGTACTGGTAATATAAGGTAACTAAATGGGTTAAGGTTGGGTTTAGGCGTAGGTTCAGGGTTAGTACCTATTACCTAGTTATTGTAATTACATTAATAAGTAGGCCTACATATGTACATGAGGAACAGGACTGTAAAATAAAGTGTTACCAAAATACTTATATTATCCTTCTCACAGATTTTTGCTGTCATCAATGTTGCAACGGTCCCTTCTGGCCCCCATGGTCTGGATTCTGATGACACTCTTGGATGGAAAATGTTTCATCTGCGCATTTAGTATGAATGTAGACCCTAAATATTTTACAGGAATACCAAACAGCACTAGCCTAGAATTGATCAAGATCATGGCTAAGGTGCCTTGCAAAGAAGATGTCATCTTCAAAAACAGCAGTTTTCGGAACGCTGTCTCACGCTATGTGCGTTGTTACTCTCAGGTGAATGGGTTTTCTCACATTTTTTGGTGCATTTTTTCAACGCTTACATTGTCTTTAGGCAAAGAACAGTAATGTCAATGTCATTTTTGACTTGATAGCTGCTAAGTAAGATTGAGCTGTACAAAGTTGACAGGAGCAGACCTTTAGCAAATCTGTAGGTGGTTAAAATCCTTTCATGCTTTGCATAACCAGATGATTCATCTGTTCTTCTTGTATAATTTATCTTCTTCTCAAAGGCAATAGGCTGGTCAATCCTCCTCTTCTTCATTTTTTTGGGCGCTGTGGGTCGTGTCCTAAAGCCTTGCTTCAATCACGCTACTTTTCTGCAGACACGCTACTGGAGCAATTACCTGGACATTGAGCAGAAGCTCTTCGATGAGACCTGTGTCCTTCATGCCAGAGATTTTGCCAGAAAATGTGTGGTGCAGTTTTTTGAGAGTATGCGAGAAGACGTGACTGTGAGAATGCCCCTCTCAAGTGCATTCAGACCCAGCACAATCCATAATGAATATGAGGAGGAAGAAGAGGAGCGTCTGCATGGTATAACCAGACAAGATCAGGTGGATCACTTGCTGCAGACCTGGTACGAGTGTAAACCAGAGCTGGATGTGACCAGGATGGCCTATAAGCCCAAAGTGTGTATCACCTGGGAAGATATCAATGGAAAGGCAATGTTCTCTGAAGTGTAAAACTGAGCGGGGAAAAGGTCTTACCTCTTAAATCAGAATTAATGTCAATATGTGACATGCTCATGAAATATTAATAAAGATAATGAAAAATGTTGACCCTAGAAATGTAATAATTTGAGAACTAATTGACTAATTAATGTTAATTCAGAAGCAAAACTTAAAAAGCTTGCATGCTGGTGCATTGGATTTATAATAATTAAGTATAATTTCTGTCTTCGTCAATGTTGCAATGTTCCAAAGGATTCTGATGCAATGATACCAAGATGCCTGAATTTTTCATCTGCATAGAATGTAGATCCCAAACATTTCTGAATTGTAATGTTACTATCAGATCATTGTCAGTTCAGAAAGCCTTGTTTTAACCTTCCTCAAGCGCTTGCATGCTGGTTCATTTTGAATATGCTGGGATTTAGTTTGTATATTTTTGCATGTCTCTTTCCACACCCATTACACAACAACCTCATGGATATGGCTTGGATGCAAATTACTACAGAACCCTGGCAACACCTGAAAAAATATGTTGTATATGTATTTGTCTGTATATATTGTGTATGTATATTTATTAATAACATTGATTAATAAAAAATATGTTTATCATCTTAGCTGCATGGCAGTTAGACCACTGCGTTCTGAGTTGCTAGTCCATGTTTTGAAATGTACTTTTGCCTTCACCTATTGAGTAAGGAATATTTTGGCTTGTAGTAACGTATTATGCTTGAGAGTAAACAGTTTAAGCACTGGACAATGCGAGGACAAAAATCACACCCAACTATTTAGTTGAGGATGTGTTAGAGCCTCTAAAGGAGGGGCCTGTCACTCATGTGCATCCATGCATTAAGGCGACCTGGTGAACCTTTGTTCACTTTGGACTCAACTCTGCTCCAGCAGTCTTGCTCTCTTTTCTCTCTGACAAGACAGAATAAGTCTTTGATTATAATAAGATTTATCATTTATCATTGCTCAACTGTACTAATTTGATCTACTATTTTGCTCTAAAAGTTGAACTGACTTTTTAAAAATGGATAAGTTTCGAATTATGGTCCAATTTTTGCAAGCCAACCAAGAGTCGTTCATGAATGGCATCTGTGGGATCATGGCTCTGGCAAGTGCTCAGATGTATTCCTCTTTTGAGTTCACCTGTCCTTGTCTTCCAGACTACAATTATGCGTATGGAATCGGCATTCTAATCGTTCCGCCAATATGGTTCTTTTTACTTGGATATGTACTTAACAACAACATATCAGTGTTAACTGAGGAATGGAAGAGACCGGTTGGGAAACGCAGGAAAGATCCGGCGGTTTTGCGCTACATGTTCAGCTCCATGACGCAGCGCGCTCTCATCGCTCCGGCTGTATGGGTAGCCGTGACTTTAATGGATGGCAAGAGCTTTTTGTGTGCTTTCAGCCCCACGACGGATTTATCCGAGTTCCTCAACGAGAGCTATCAAAGCCTATCCAAAAAGGAGCTTCTGAAATTACAAGCAAGGATTCCATGCAAAGATGTATTTGATGGGCATGATCTTATTTCCAAAGAAGCGGCCATTAGATATATTCGCTGTTTGTCACAGGTAATGACATTATTTCACAACTTGATAAAATGGGGGTTTCTAAATTATCTTACATATTACTATTAACTGGGTAAAGCAATATTTGTCATTTTGTAAAATCTGACGAAAGTAATTTTGAAAGACTGTTGCACGCACCTGGGTTGTTATTAATTATAGCCTGGTGTCGAGCGTGAAGAGAAGCGGTGCTAAAGTTGTTTATCAACAAACAACCAATCATGAAATGCTTTAGTGCTTACCTCATTAAATATTCACACGCCTATAGGAACTTCGACGCGCTGAGAGAAAGTGAAACCGTCAAAAGCGTGGAGAGACGAACATTTGAGAAGAAATTAGAATTTATTTTTGTGTTTGTGCGTTTCATACGATTTGAAAGCAAATCTTCACAGATATACAAGACGTATAATTATGTATTATAATTAATTATGAACACAGGTAAACTATATAGCCTAGACCAGGGAACTGAATGTTTAGGCCTATTATTAGAGAAATTATGTAGGCTATGATATTCAGTTTGATACTATGTATACTATAGGCCTATATTGTCTATATAAATCTAGGCTAAGCTATAAATATATATATATATAAAACGATATATTATTTTATTTTTAAATTAATCTGTTGCAATGTTTTTTTTTAGGCCTGTGGATGGACCTTTTTAATGGTAATAACTATAGCAGCCTTCTTGATAAGGGCGATAAGACCTTGTTTTACACAAGCCGCTTTTCTTAAAACCAAATATTGGTCGCACTACATTGATACAGAACGCAAACTATTCGACGAAACATGCAAAGAGCACGCCAAGAGCTTTGCTAAGGTCTGCATACAGCAATACTTCGAGAGCATCAGTGGTGAAATTGTTCCACAATTCCAGCTACCCACAAAGAAAGGGAAAGGCAATAAAGATGATGATGGGGAAAAACAGAAGAGTGACGAGGAGAAGCTTCTTGGGATCCGTAAAGAAGAAGACATGAGTAAAGTCCTGTGGAACTGGCATACATGTAAACCCCCACTATTTCTGAACAAACACACTGAAGATATGATTATGAATGGACATGCACACTTGGATACACTCAGCCTCTCAGATGAGCGCTACACTCACACACCTATGAAAAACACAGCTGTGGCATACTACTCCAAAGTCTGACTTCATGGTTTAATCTTAGTCTGGTATAGCAGTACTCACTGTCAAGATCTCATTTCTATTTATTGAATGCCATTCTTATTTGAAATCCTCCTGAGACTCAGTAGTCATTCAACTGAGCCACTGTTGTAAACATGTGTTGTAGTTACTGTAAATAAATGAGAACATAAATAATAGGATAATATGGGCTTTTCTGTGATAACACAAAGCAACATGCAGGTGTGACCAAATATGACAATAATAATATAATGATGATGAAGATGTTAATAAGGAATGTCACTCTTTTTCTCTACTTCTTACGCAACAAATTAAGGTTTATTAAAATTAAGTTATAGCTAAAAGTTAAATTCAGGGGGAGGTTGTTAATGTAATCAGTCATAGGATATCAAGGACATATCAGCAGCTGCTAACGTCACTCCGGAGGTAATTTTTACAGTATTTAGCCTTGCCTACTAATAGCAAGTTGCTATGGCTGCTAAAGCAATCTAAAGTAGTTTACCACATCATAAATTATGTTTCCCACAGTCACAGACAATGTTATTGTCCAACAGAAGCTGCCACAGCAGTTTGCAACTGTATAGCTTGCTTAGTTGGCCAGACTTTTGAGTTTACACCACATGGTGGTCTTAAGTTTAAGCTAAATATTTAGTTATGCTCTTCAGTTTAGAGCAGCAGTATTTATTACTAACTCATAATTGATTATGTGTATGATTTTAGGATATTTTAAAGCAGTGCTTACACTGCAAAACTTACAAGAGGGCCTCAAGATGAATTAAAATGTTTTAAAATAAGACAAAATTAATTTTAGAATGAGGTAAAACAAACAAAAATCAAGACATTTGTTGTTTAATTCACCCCTAAATTTTGGAAATTCTAAATGTAATTATTTAAATTTGTAACAAGGCCTAGTTACTTATTTTATGTATGGACACTATCCCAATTTCTGTAAATTAGCTTTGAATATTATTTTGGACAGTGGATGTAGTCAAAAAGGTTGAGAACCACAATGGGTGTCACTTCAGAACTCACTTACTGTATGGCTCTCCAGTGGCCTGCCATGGGGAATCTGTTTCATGACCTTGTGGTTTCTGAGATGATCTCTTCATTCCGAGATGTTCTGTGCACTGCAGTGTAATTAAACACTTTGTTTAATTCCAAGACCTGTGAAAGGAGTGTCAGATAATTGAGACATGCAAAAAAATGAACTGGAACTTTTTACTTTTTTACTGGGTCTCAGGAGGTATTTTGAACAATACGTTGGATGACATTTATAGAGAGAGAGAAAGAGTGAGAGAATTTTTTTTTTTTTTTCCGCATGTGTCTGATCTTTCTCATTTACTTTAGCCCAACCTGTTTTAGTTAAATGCTTGTTGGTTCCACTGGGGCTGAAACCAGATTGTAATTGCTGTTGGTGATTCACTGCTGTATGTACATAACAGACAGAGCGAGGGAATGATCTCACTTTTTGATCACAACAAAAACAGCTACATACAGACAGGTTTTTGTTTTGTTTTTACAATCTGCTTCTGCTTGTACATAATTTTAAAACTTTATGGATGTTCAGCAAGACCATTTGTACTCCCTGGCGATGAAATGTAAGTCTTCATTTCAGAAAGTATTTGATTTTTCAGTTGATATTTGGTTTTTGGTAATTAACTTGAGTGGCACATAGAGGATTGGGGAAACTTTGCCCACAATGAATTGCTTTTATATGAACTGAATGTACGACTATCGATCATTTATTTAGAAACTGTATAATGACGTCGTTTTTGTTTTGCCCCTCTTTTTATGTATAACTGTGTCAACCATAAACGACTTACTTGCACATCTGTCCTTGTCAGGTTTTAGGGTTAATTTACAGAGACAATAATCATCGTCAGCGAAAAGAAACGGAGAAAGAGAAACGGCTAAATCAAAATAAGATGTCTGCTTTCCTCTCAGAATACATCAAATTTATAGCAACTTACTTCAAGAGTAAGGATGTTGTGGTCTTCAATGGCCTCATTGGTTTAGGAACAGTGGTTGGTCAGACAGCATACAATATCTTAGCTTTTCACTGTCCATGTTTACCAAAGAAGAATTACCTGTACGGCCTGGCTGCCATTGGCGTACCAGCCCTGGCTTTCTTTGTCATTGGGGTGATGCTGAATCAAAATACCTGGGACGTTGTGTCAGAGTGCCGGACCAGAAGATGCAGGAAATTATCAGGGACTGCTGCTTTTGCTCTGCTGGGCTCTGTTGTGGGCAGAGCAGTCGTTGCCCCTGTCACCTGGACTGTAATTTCCCTCCTGAGAGGGGAGGCATATGTCTGTGCTTTCAGTGAGTTCATGAACCCCTCATCTTCGAATGACTTCTTTTCACCTACACCTGGTCCAGAGATCATGGCACGGTTTCCATGTAAAGATGTTCCTGCTCCATTTATGAACTACTCAGTAGAGGTTGAACGCAAGTTAAAGTACGAATCCCAGGTACTTATCATTTTTCATAGTGTTGTTACAGTCCCTAATTGCATCAACACTTCTGATATGTACAAACTTCATTTTTTCCCTTCTTCATCTAGCTTTTGGGTTGGTTGCTGGTGGGAATCATCTCCCTTGCTGTCTTTCTGCTCCTCTGTCTGAAAAACTGCTGCTCTCCGCTTGGCTACCATCAGGAGGCGTACTGGTCTCAGTATTGCTCCAGCGAACAAGCTCTTTTCCAACGTACAGCTGAAGTACATGCTAAATACCATGCAGCTGAAAATGTCAAGAGTTTCTTTGGCTTTGTGGCCTTGGACAATCAGGAGAAGCAGATTTTAGCAGACTGCAAGGGAATCAAGAGCGTCATTCCCAGACTGGAGTGGAACCGCATCACAGGGGTTTACATGTACAGAGAGAGTGATAACACTCCCATCTACAGCCGCTTAAACAAATGGGCCATGTACACAACTGAACATGACTGTTAAATAATTGACAAAGAAATTGACATTTAACCTTTGAGTCTGACCAGTTAGTGACTAATAATGAACACACCCAAAGACTAATATCTTTGGAATCAAGAAACACCCAAGAAATGTGTGCCACACAGACCATAAAGGGGAAAAAAAACTTGCATAACAAATTATTATGTACAGTAAATGAAATACAAAAAGCTTGTGATTATTTTTATTTCTAGTGCAAATATGTTGTTTTTTTAAGAAATCAGATAATTCTTCTTAGAAAAAAAAAGTTTAATATTCATTTAATAAATGTTATCTATTTTGAATATCAATGTTAGAAACACAAAGCTAAATGATTATAATAATAATGTAAAAAATCATTAAAAACTTAATAGCAAACAAAGAAACAAATAATATATTTCTGGATAATGTTCTATTGAGTCTTGCTAAAGGCTGTATTGATGATGGCTGTTGGAACATTCAAACCTGCAACCTTTCAAAAAATAAGCTCAGTCCACCATCCACAACTTTGGCTTTTTTCTAAACAGACATCAAGTTGAATGTCAGAACATAGTCTATGCATTGCTGAAATGGCCACTGTTGCTGTTAAAGGCAAGCTGTTTTAAATTGTCAAATGGATATTTTGTCAGACATAATTTCAGTTTTAGTAAAGATTTGCAGGAGGAATTCTACAGAAATGTATCAGTTTTAGAGTATAGTGTACAATTTGCTGTGCTATACTGGACATTGAGACCCACCATATAATGGACATTGAATTATAAAATAATTTTATTTATGTAGTTTTAGTGATTTAGTTTAAATGATTTACATTTATTTTAGGGCTGAATTGGCAATCTGGCCCCTTTTTTTGTTGTTGTTGTTTTTTGTTTTTTTGCCAAGGTCTGGCCCATAATGCAGGGACAGCGGCCCATTGATTTGTATCGTACTTTAATCCCGAAAATATGTGGAAATATTTTTTTGCCTCGGAAGACTTGGAATATTAATATTTTTTTGAATAAATTATGACTGTAGCTGTATCTGCCTGTTATTTCTTGTGTTTTATTGACAAATGGTTGGTTTAGGGGCAGGGGTTGGGTTACGTGCTGGTAAATGTGTATATAGTGTAAATTAAATAAAACTGTTGGGTTGAAAAATCACACCCCAACATATATGCAATAATGGCAATATTATTACCCAATATATAATTTAATCACGATGATAAAATTCCCAGTGCCTTTTGCGTCGGCATAAATAAATAAGAAACGCCAAGGGTTTCTTATTTAAACCAATGGAGGACCCTGCAAGTCGAAAAATGATGCTAAAGGGGTACCTTGTGCGTCAAAATGTGACGCCAAAGGGTCCTGACCAAGCGTCAATATGTGAGAGTTGGGAGTGTCAGTGGAGGTTACACAGCTTAGAACATACCATAGAAATATTGACCATGAAGTAACATGCAAAACAGCAAATCAAAAAAAAAAAGTAATAAAAAGTAGGGCTGGCCTTTTTTAGACCTGGAGAGAACTCTGATTTGAAAAAATTTAAAACCGACTCATGGCTTGTTTCTTACTCAACAGGTAAGATATTTTATTTAACCAACAGATAGCAATATAGCTCTCCAACAGTGGGAGTTCAGTAGTGTTATCTATTGAAAGGAGTCATTTCACTTTGGTTTGCTGTATAGTGCATGCTGTGGTAGTTATTTTCAAGGATGGACCATGTAAATTATAAACCTAATGGTTAGCTAAATTAACAACGTCCAGCTGTCAGATTTGTCAATTTGTGACCCATTTAGTGTAGACTGGTTACTTCTTGTGCCTGTGTTTTGGTTGCGTTTCTTCCACAGAGGCTCATCTGACTTGTAAAGTTGTAAAGCACAACCAAAACATGTTCTTCTGCAAGGTGCGTGCAGTTTTATTTACTAACCACCAGCTTCAAGTGTTACAAATTCTATTTTTACTGAATAGTATGCAGAAAATGATCTGCAATGATCTGCAGAAAATGATGCTTCCTGAAAGGTATAAATGTCCAATAAAATATAAAAAATATAATATTTGTTAATGAAAATTTTGACATTACCAGTTCACACAGCAAGATTTATGTTTGTAACGAGTTAATGGCTCATTTAATTTCAAAACAGATACTTACTGTGCCATTAAAATTGTAGTTTAAATGATTTTTGGTCATTTTTAATATTAATGTTATGGTTTTGTTATTGTGCCAATCCTGTTTTGTCCTGAACATCAAAATAAATATATATATATATATATATATATATATATATATATATATATATGTAAATAAAATCCATTTGATTCGATGAGAAAAAGTAACTACTGTACATTAAATTTTAAGAGAAAGTCTAATTATATACATAACCAATGAAGGTGTTTTTACTGTAGTATTTTGCAATTCTTTTTCCATTTTTAGTGAAACTTATTGTTTTTATGATTGTGAAGGAAAATATTTGTTGTGAAGTATGAAGGATTATGTATGTGGCTAATATGTAGCTCCAAAATATACACCATACTGTAATAAAATAAAATAATAGAAAAAGGGTAAATTTGTCACTGTAACACTTCTGTCACTAGAGGTATTTCACAAAGACCATTAAGTGGTGAAAAAAATAGGGAAAGGGAAGTGGTGTGTGGCCATACTTGGAATTTGTCCTCTGCATTTAACCCATCCAAGTGCATGCACACAGTAGTGAACACACACCTGGAGCAGTGGGCAGCCAATGCTGCAGCACCCAGGGAGCAGTTGGGGGTTCGGTGCCTTGCTCAAGGGTCTCACCTCAGTCATGGTATTGAGGGTGGAGAGGGTGCTGGTTATTCACTCCCCCCACCTACAATCCCTACCAGACCTGAGACTCAAACCCATGACCTTCGGGTTACAAGTCCAACTCTCTATCCATTAGGCCACAACTGCCCTTAGCAGGGCAGCTGTCCCAAATAAGGGATGGGAGAAAAAATATTTTACAAAATTTTTGTGTTAAACCATTATATAGCCTAGAAAATGCTTAACATGGCTTAAAGGGGTCATGAACTGAGAAATCAAAATTCCCTTGATCGTTTTAAATTAAAGAGATCATACACTATAAACATCCTGTGTGTTTCAGAACTCAACATTTAGTTTAGAACTCATTCATTGTTAGTCTAAAACAGCTTATACTGAAACCAATCTGCAAAAACGACAGGTTGTGGAATGTGCCTCTTTATGACATAATAGTGTGGCTAAACATGGCCTTCGTGGAAGATGATCAACGCCTGCTTCTACATCACTGCCTGTTTAGCCCCGCCCACCATTTTGCGCATATAGTGTAGATAACGAGAGAGGCGAACACGCAGGTCTACGCAGAAATCAAATGATAAAGATGGCTCTGAAGACAACAGGACGCTGTACAGTGTCAAGTTGTGGAAAAACACAGTCTTTGCATTGCCTTCCTTCTGATCCCAACAAGAGTGGATAAACTTTATTTTTAAGTTTCAGTCCACGTCAGTAAGAACTCGGTCTTTTGTTCACTTCATTTTATCGTGGATTCGTTTACAAACAAGGCACAATTCGACACAGGGTGCAACATTTTACCACCACATCCCTAATATTTGACCCACAGTTCGAGCAAATTATATTTTATATTATTTTAACATCTAATTTTAATTGTCACAACACTTAAGGACCAGAAAAAAGATTCAGTCTAGTGCATTTTGAAGTTGCCTGTATACTATCAGTAATGATACATTGTTTTCATTTTTGTTTTATCTCTTTTTTTTTTCTTCCAACATGCAATAATTATACAGGGAATTAATTTACAAGATATGCTTTGCTTAATGTGGGGAGGTGATTTGATTTATGACGGTGCCCAGCTTGTTTTAGTTAAATGCTCATACTTTCCACTGGGGCTGGAACCAGACGTAGTTCCTGCTGATGATTCAGTGCTGCATGCACACAACGGACAGAGTGAAGGAAAGACCTCACTACTTCAACACAACATGAGCTACCTACAGAAAACTCATTTGTTTTAAGGACTTCTGTTGCTGTTTGTATTTGTTTGTACATATTTGTAAAACTTTATGGCTGTTCAGGGAGACCATTTGTACCTCATTGCAATGGAATGTAAGTCTCTCCGTTTCTAAATGGTTTTTAGTTTCTAATTCGGGCTCAGTGTCGTGCTGAGACTTGCCCAAAGGGTCTTTGTTCAGAGAGCTTTTCTGCTTGAAATCAGTCTTTGAATTGAATGTTTATCTCATAATCTTCTGATATTTTTTATGTATCTACGTTTCTCTAGTTTTTAGAGTCTGTTTCTGCTTTTCTGTATGATGGTGTCAGATAACAAAGGAGGACTCTTCACTCTTCTGTCTTTGTCAGTGTTTTAGGTTTACTTTACAGAGACTCCCTGAAAGACTTGGTTTAATCTGCATTAATTCACATTGAGAAAATCAGGGCAAGATGGCTGCACTCATCTCAGAAAACTTCAAATTTGTTGCGCTCTTCTTCAAGAGTAAAGATGTCATGATCTTCAATGGCCTTATCGGTTTAGGGACAGTAGCCAGTCAGACAGCATACAATATTTTTGCATTTAACTGTCCGTGTTCACCAAAGAAGAATTACCTATATGGCCTGACAGCCATTGGTGTACCAGCTCTGGCTTTCTTTGTCATCGGGTTGATGCTCAATCGAAATACCTGGGATGTTGTGTCAGAGTGCCGCACCAGAAAATGTCGGAAACTATCACTGTCTGCTGCTTTTGCTCTGTTGGGCTCCATTTTGGGGAGAGCAGTTGTTGCCCCCATCACTTGGTCAGTTATTTCCCTCCTGAGAGGAGAGGCGTATGTCTGCGCTTTAAGTGAGTTTGTAGACCCTTCTTCTTTGGATCATTTCCCTCCTACTACAAAGACTCCAGAGATCATGGCCCGGTTTCCATGTAAGGATGTACCTGCTCCATTTATGAACTACTCAAGAGTGATTGAACGCCAGCTAAAGTATGAATCCCAGGTATTTATCACTGTAATATAGTCTTGTGATAGTCCTTAATTAAATATACACTTCTAATTTCACTGGGCATTTACTCAAATGTATGAAACGTATAACCTTTTTTTTCTTTTCTTTATCTAGTTGTTGGGCTGGTTGATAGTGGGAATCATCTCCCTCTCTGTTTTTCTGCTCCTCTGTATGAAACACTGCTGCTCTACCCTTGGCTATCAGCAGGAGGCATACTGGACCCAGTATCGTTCCAACGAACAAGCTCTTTTCCAACGTACAGCTGAAGTACATTCTAAATATCATGCTGCTGAATGTGTCAAGAACTTCTTTGGCTTTGTGGCCTTGGAAGATCAGGAGAAGCAGCTTCTAGAAAACTGCAAGGGAATCAAGAGCGTCATTCCCAGAATGGAGTGGAACCACGTCACAGGGGTTTACATGTACAGAGAGATTGAGGACACTCCGGTGTACAGCCGCTTAAACAAATGGGACATGTATACAAAAGAGAATAACTGTTAAGTGAATGAAAAACATTTTGTGCGTTCTCTTTTCAATATCCATTTTTTACATTCAGAATTTTTCATTTATTGTTTTTTTAATTGTTTTTGTTGTTGTTGTTCCTTCGTGGTAAACATGCTTGAGTATTATGTTGATATTTGTCACTGAAGGCTATAATTCAAGAGTGTTCAGTGTCTTCCGTTTTTAAAAATAATATGAGCTGTTTTAGCTTAGAGGCGATTGGCAGCTTAAATTGTCATATTTTGATAACGCACAATGAACTATTTAGCATCTGTTTTAAGAGACATGATGTACTCTCAGGTTGAGATGACCTCTTGTTATACTTCGCTAAGCAATAAAGTGCATCTGACAAATTAGTGTCTAATGAATTAATAATAATGCCCACTAAAACATATTTGCTATAACAAAACACAATAAAAAGAATGCTTTTCCACAAAGATGGAAAAAAACTGTCCAGATGACGTTATTAACTACTACTGACATGTAATTTATGTCATTTAAGAGAGTTAGCAGATGCTCTTATGCAGAATGACCTACAAAAGTGCATTAGCATCATCACATATGAAACCATTGTGATGAACAGATGGCAAGCACGCATTTGTAATGCTATCTACAATTAAAGAAATGCTTCCTGTACAAATACAAACAAGTGTTCCCTAGTGAAAAATGAAATACATTTATTTCATGCTAAATATACTACAAATACATTTACAGATTTATATACTTAATAAAAATACCCTGCAATACCCTTTTGCCATACTGTGCTAATTTGGAACAACTAATTTTGTACTTAATGCACTTTAATTGTGCGGAAGTAGTGCTAAAGTCCAACTAAAGATACACTGAAATATATTTTGATTGTGCCAAAGTGGAATTATTGCAGGTATACTTCAGGTACACTTTAAATATCTTGAATTTAAAGGTCGATATTATTCAAAGATCATACTATCCTCATCAGTATTGACATTAAAACACATTTTAGGCTCAATATTAAGAAATGTGCATTGTGCACAAGTGGTACTCCAAATAAAGTTTAATTAAATTTGTTTTACCAAAATCATTAACTTTTCATTGCATATTAGGTTCTTTGTAGTGGAAGAAAAATCTTCATATTAAAATGTTAATCACACTAAGAACAAAATGGTTATATTAAGAACTGTTTACTGAAACTGTGGGAGGGTACAGGAACTTTGACTGACTTGAAAGCTGGAACAGTGTTTTGAACTTGATTTAAGCAGGGATAGGAAGCCATGGAGGGGGCACAGCAGAGATGTGACATGGGAGTACTTGGGAAGGTTGAATATCAGCCGGGCTGCAGCATTCTGCATGAGCTGCAGAGGTTTGATTGCACACACTAGGAGGTTGGCCAGGAGTCACTGCAGTAGCTGAGACAATAGCAGACTGGTGCCAATACCACAGTCTGGCAAATGCTTTGCAGGAGGAATCTGCACGATATGACTGTTGTTAGTATGGAGGTTGCAGTTGACAGCTCATTGTCCAGTGTGACACCAAGGTTCTTGGCTTTCTGTGTGGGTGAGATGGTCGAGCTGTCTATTGAAATGACAAGGTCTTGGAATGAGTGTTTCTTGGCTTGAAGGAACAACAGCTTGGTTTTTGATCATTTCAGCTTCAAATGATGGGCGTTCATCCAGGCAGAGATGATTACCAAGCATGCAGTGATTTGTGAGGGTACCTGGTTGTCAGAGGGTAGGAAAAGAGAGGATCAGTAGAGCATTGTTTAAATGAAATTGCCAGTTTAACAGAAGCCATGAGAGGTGATCACATGATAACTGATTTGGTGTACAGGGAAAAAACTGATCTTTGTTCAGTGGGGTTGTTGATGAGATGAAGTGAAGTCCTTTCATGATATCTGATCATGGGCCCAGTTAACTGAAGCTGGGAAAGATTTGTTGGTTCACAGTTGCTGGGTTTACATCCAATGCATTAGAAGCAATTTTACCAATTAAATTCTTAAATGTGCATCAAAAAGCTCACATGACTGCATAATTTGCTCAGAGAAGAAAATAAAAGATTTTATTTTCATATGTTTAAGAAATATTCCTGGCTGAATTTAGTTCAACAATATGTCAACATGACTTTTTGAAAATTGCTTATTGCTATTCTGTGTAATGTTGTATCAATTTTGTTGGCATGACAATGCATTGTCATAAACAAAAATAGTCTAAACACCTTTAAGCACAAATAATACTCAAAACCAAAGAATTTCTAAGAAGAATTCAGTTAATTCTTTAAATTAATAATAATTTAAGTGGTTTCATAAAATTACAAGCTTCACATTTCTTTAAAATCATCCAAAACATTTGCCCCATTTCACTTTTAATGTGAAAAAAGGTAAAAGTGCCTCAACACTTTTAACACTCTTTTTTTAAATTAAAGACAACAAGGCTAAACATTTTCGTCAGTCAACATTATGCCACAAATTCTATCGATTGAGCTTAACTTGACATCTTCATGGAGATTTAGCAAAAGCACCTTTTACATAACTCTCTGATATTATGCAACACGAATCACCAGTTGCATATTTCCTGTCTGTACATGAGTTAAAAACACTCACTAAATCTCTTGACTAAAACTGTGTAATTAGCTGTGTTTTGTTTATTTATTTATTACTGCAGTGACGAAATAACTGGCGTCACTGCTTCTGTCACATGTTCTTTTTTCATTTTTTGCTATACGGTAGGGTTGCTCTCAGAGTATCCTTTGATTCTATTCTATTCTATTCTATTCTATTCTATTCTATTCTATTCTATATTTTTCCTCTTGCTTCACACTCGCTTCTTCACTGTTTTCCCTCTGTAGTCTCTTGCTGTTTTGGTGACTGCCAGTCAAGCAAAGTGAATCAACCCTCATTCCCCTCCCAGCCTTGTCTTACACAGACTCATCAGGAAGAGTCTGACTCGGCCTGCCTGTCTGCTCGCCTGGCCACTGTCACCTCCTAATAGCCTTCAGCTGGAGAGAAGTAGGATGAAGAGAGAGAGCAGAGGACAGAAAGGGAGAGGGGGAGAGCGAGGAGGGGGCGGGTGAAAGGAGAGCTGTGATCCAGACAGCGAATCACATGAGCAGAGATCTGTTTACAAACTG